>BQNB010209669.1:0-10322 GCA_026074375.1 Tanacetum coccineum
TAAACGACTCTTTTAGAGGTCGTTCTCATATGTTGTGCTATTGATCTATAATGTAACGCTCCCGGATACTCATATTCCGCTATGACCCAATTTGGGGGTGTTACAGATTGGTATCAGAGCCAAGGCTATAAAGAACCAGGTCAAATGTTTTTACTTGGACTTTAACCGTTTTCAAACATTGCATCATAAAAAGGGATTTTTATAGGACATTCATTCATACATTACTTGTCTCATTAGTTGGGTATACTAGATGCTGCATGGTTCTCATACGTGGTTATAATATATTAAGTATATTATTATTGGTCTTATATATGTACTAATGTAAACTCTGTTTGAGTGTTACAGATACAGTCATGTCATTGGATTTGGCATCATCCGAGGTTACATATACATCTATATCATCGCATGGAGACCCGCTAGCTTAGGCGGTAGACTTCTTCAGACTCCAGGAGCCCGACTCACCGGAGGCTGCACCGGCATCATCGGACTACGTACCTGGCCCTCAGGAGCCAGAGCAGGCACCGTTATCGCCAGATTACTTGTCGGGACCAGAGTACCCCGAGTACTTGGCCCCATCTGATGAGGAGGTTCCCATGGAGGATCAGCCTTATGTTGTTGATGATTTACCTATAGCCTTATCTCCATGCTACGCTGCTGACTCGGATCCCGAGGAGGACTCTAAGGATGGTCTAGTAGACTATCCAGCTGATGGAGGTGACGACAATGATGATGAATCCTCTAATGATGACGAGGAGGAGGACGATGAGCATCTAGCTCCGACCGACTCTGTTGTTGCACCCGTTGTTGACCATGTCCCCTCTTTTGAGGAGACAGAGCCGTTTGAGACGGATGAGTCTGCGGCTACACTGCCATCACCACCGGCATGTCATACCACTGCTAGGATATCTATCCGACCCGAGGCACCTATGCCTTTTCCATCAGAGGAGGAGGTCGAGAGACTTATTGCGTTACCATCACCACCACCATCTCCACTATCACCTTAGTCATCTCCATTACCTCAGATTCCCTCACCACCACTACCACCTCCACCATCATCACTACATTTATCACCACAGGTACCCACATCATTACCATTACCATCATCACCACTACCACTACCAGCCTCACTGTTCATACCACCATTAGTCGACCACAGGGAGGACACACTCGAGGCCGAGTTACCACCTTGTAAGAGGTTATGTATGACTGCTCTCACATCGAGGTATGAGGTGGGGGAGAGTTCGACTGCTGCTCCTAGACCTGCTGGAGGTCATGGGATAGACTATGGGTTTATCAGCACTCTGGATGCCGAAACCAGACTTCAGAGGGCCGAGGAGGTCGGCTATAGGATTAGAGATACTTGGGTAGACCCAAGAGAGGCTGCCATGGAGATAGCACCGGTGACCCTTGAAGGGGTCAACACCAGGGTGACCGAGCTCGCTGCGGTGCAGGAACAGGACACTCAGGACATTTATGCTGTGATCGAGGATGCCTAGGATAGGCAGACTCGAATTTTTTAGAGTGTTGAGACATTGATTGATGATAGGCAGTACCATTATGAGACTGCACGACTGTTAGATCAGGAGGCTCTAGTCTTTTGAGAGGCTTAGGCACACTCTATGGGATTTAGTTTGGCTATCCATTATGAGCTTCAAGGATACAGGACCCACGCTTGGATGCATGATCACCGTATCGATGCGCATGATTCATTGATAGCGGCCCTGACCGCACAGGTTTCATCACTGCAGGGACATTTAGCGATGGCTCTAGGCGAGATCCGAGCACTTCAGGCTAGAGATCAGGCTCGTGCGGATGCTCTCGAGGGCACTGGTAGTAGTGCCTAGGTTTACTTTCATGTTCATAGCTATCATTTGTAGTTGGCTAAGTATTATGGGTTTTATGCCCAGCTAGCACGGCAGTAGGACTTGTATTTTCATTTCTTGTATTAGACAATCATGTATGTTTTCTGATTATATATAATGTGTTGTATTATGTCATGTCGATCTCAATTCTGTTATGTGTTGTGATCCCAGTCATGTTATATAATCACTGTGTGATATGATCTTGTTATATATATGTTGTACCCACATCATGTTGTGAGGTTTATGAAAACTCGCGTGTTTTATATTGTTGTGATTTAGAACAATATGCCACCAAGGAGATCCTCTGCTACTGCAAGGGCTGCTGCTACTACTGCAAGGGCTGCTGCTGCGGCTGCTGCCCCTATGACAGTTGCTGCTGTTGAACATCTAATCGAAGCAAGAGTGTCTGCGACACTTGCTAATCATGAAACTCTTCTAAATAGCACTAATGGCCATGGCAACGGAAGTCACAATTCTGGCATTGGAAACAGAGGAACTATACGCACTCCGCGTGAGTGTACGTACAAAGATTTCTTGAACTGTTATCTACTAAATTTTAAGGGTACTGAAGGGGTAGTTGTGTTGGCCTAATGGTTTGAAAAGATGGAATCAGTGTTCCACATAAGCAACTGTGCTATGGAAAACCAAGTTAAGTTCGCTACTTGCACTTTCGTTAGAAATGCCCTTACATGGTGGAACTCCCACATGAAGGTTGTTACTCAAGATGTTGCTTATACCATGGACTAGAAGACACTAAAGAAGATGATGACAGTCAAATACTGCCCAAGGAGTGAAATCAAGTAGTTGGAAATTGAGCTTTGCAACCTAAAGATGAAGGGTACTGACATCACGAGTTATACTTTGCTTTTCCAAGAGCTTGCACTAATGTGTGGACGTATGTTTCTCAAGGAATCGGATGAAGTTGAGAAATATATTGGTGGACTCCCTGATATGATCCGAGGAAATGTGATGTCATATCGGCCCCAGACAATAGAGGAGGCAATTGAGTTTGCCAATGATCAGATGGACCAAAAACTCATCACAATTACTGAAAGGTAAGCTGAACAGAAGAGAAAGTTAGAGTTTAATGTTGGGAACAAATAGGGGTACCAACAACAGAACAAGAGGCAGAATGACTGCGCGCAAACCAACCCCTCTTTTTATGTATCAATAAGTAAATATAATTATAAATACACAACAAAGGATCAGAATTCGCGCGAGATCAAGAAAACCGGAAGCAGTATAGAGTGTTCCCGGGTCGTTATGTCCCAACGAGGCTGAGATGGAAAATCGAAAGACGATTGATGATTGGTGTTTGAATGTAACAAGGAACGTTTGTGAATTAATACTGAAAGCAAATGCACCTAAAAATTAAACAAGAACATAAACTGGAAATTGAATTAAAGCTAGCAAAGGCAAAACACTAAAAACTTTTACACTAAGGCACAAATAAGCTCTAATAAGCTTAAGACAGACAAATAAGCTAATCTAAATCTAAATAAGCTAAATTAAACAAGAGAAACACAACAGTACTAACAACAGTACTACCAGTATTAACTACCAGTACTAACTCTACTAACTTAGAGTTAGTACTGCTAGTTATAAGTTAGTACTGTTAGCTAAAGATTAGTACTGCTAGTTTTAACAAAACACAATTAAACAAGAAATAAGCAAATAAGCTAAAACAGAAGATTAACTACCCAAAATAGGCAATTAAGCATAAGAATAAGCAACTAGAATAGACTATAATGATAAATAAGCTAGAAAACTAAAACTGATTAACTCTTAAAATTATTTTGAAAAGACAAATAAGTTCTACTGAAAACAGTACATTAAAATAAGCTTAATCTACTTTAAAAATCTAAAGAAATCTTAAATAAGCAGAAATTATAAGCTGATAAGCTACGTTGAACAACCAGTACTAACAGTTAAGACTAACAGTACTAACTTGGAGTTAGTACTGGTAGTGTTAAGTTAGTGCTGTTCCTAGAATGAACTAGCAGTACTAACTAACAGTTAGTACTGCTTGTGTAGAGTTAGTACTGTTCTAAAATGAGACTAGCAGATACTAACATTGAGTTAGTACTGCCTTGTTCAAAACATCAGCCTTTAACATTTCCAAAAATCATACTTTTATTTCAAACTATTAAAAACAGATATCAAATAGAACAAAGTAAAACACTTATAAGCAGTTTTCTATCCATAATAAATCACTTACAAAAGCATGAATTAGTCTAGCAGTATAAACTAAAACCAACAGTTGTATTACAATACCTAGCATTTCTGTCAATAGATAAGTAAAGCAGAGAGAAAAGAGAAGACTGTACTACACCCTTTCTCAAACAGTCCAAACAATGAAATCTACAAGCTCTAGCTTGCATAGAACAAGCTAGATGATGAGTCTATAATCCCATCCGAAAACTGGCATATCATCCAAACATTAAGCTGATTAAATATGTGAGATGATTGGTGTGATATTCTCTTAACTACTTAACCTTTATAAGTTCACTTAGTTTAAAACAGATTTTGTAAACAAGCTGTATTGGAGAGCTTTGAACATAAAACAACACAATTCAGAAAACATAACACTTTGGGATTATAAAGAGCACTTTAAAAACTCAGAATTTGCTTTAAAACATTGAAATGTTACAAAGCTGAAAGCAGAAGCCTATAAAAGACTGAAAATAAGCTAAGTTAAGATTAAAAACTAAAAAACTAACTAAATAAGATGCCTCAAAGGCTTACAAGTAAGCATCCTATATAAGCCGAAGTATTGGACTTGCTCTGTGCTTCTTTGGAGAGATAAAACCAAGGTGTGCTAGTTTGTTGTGAGGAGAATCTAGAGCAAAATCCCACCTTCGATTCCTTTTGAGCTTCTTTGGAGACAATCTCAGCCATCGAAGTCTTTGGGAATGGAGCGTGGATTGCAACATGGAACTTTATAAAGCTGGGGGGGAAAGTAGGGTGGATGAAAGATTTGGTAGACGGTGGTTTGAGTGATTTTGCAGGAGAGGGTAAAGGGAGCAAAAACAGGGTGCTGGCTGGATTTGGTATTGGCGGGAAGAGCTTATACAAGTTGGGTTGTGGCAGAGAAAGGTTGAAGATGATTAAGGGAATGTTTGGCTTTTGTACAAGAAAAGCCCCTCTACATCCTTTCTCTTTTCATTTCCTTTTTCCCCCCTTTCTTTCTTTTATAAATGAACTTTACCAAATTTTGCATAATCAAGCCCTTGGTCTTTTGTTTCCCCTTAATATAACTTAGGGGTTGGCATTTTGACCCCTCAAGTTATATTTTCTTTGCTTTTTCTTCACGACTTTCTGACTTGACTTTGATTGGGCTTCGCCTTCACAGACACTTTTGCCATCCGTGCCTGTTTTGTGCTTTTTGCTTGGTTTTTTCGTCTATGTGAGATATCCGTTTCCTGCATAATACAAATGCAAACATACAAATACAATGTATTTTTGGTATGTTTTTATTCTTTTAAGTTCGTTTTAAATGGAAAATGGTATGTGTAATTAAGCACATACCAAAATCCCCCAAACTAAGATGTTGCGAGTCCCACGCAATGCTATAAAGTAAGCACTCGAGAAACCAAAAATCTCAAATCCCCTCGACTAATAACTTGGAAAAGTAGCCAAGCGTTTATCAAGGGGAATAAAAGAATCAATAGCCTCGACAAGTCCCGATTCTCACCAATTTTTATATTTACACAACTACTCTAAAAATTTTTTTTTTTTATTTGATTTACTTCCTTTATTTATCAACAATGGGATCATAGAATGAGAAACGTTCGTAGAATAATCCACGGACGTCCTGACGGATAATTTCATCGTCCCCTGATTTTTCACTAGCCCCAAGCTAAGCAATTAAACAAGATCATTGTCGATATAGTTTTAAGATATTAATGCCTCAACTTATGACTTGCGAACTTTTTACTCCCAACATGGATATATGATTTGGGATGTGTGTGATTCGATTCAACAATAGATCAACTTATTTTCATAGTTCGATAATAATTCCAAGATGAAAATCACGACTCAAAACCAACAACTTATTAGGTACTTGTAACTGATTTTAAAAACATAAGAACTTTTTTCCCAACCTATTATCATTTACATAAGTTCTTAAAGCTAAGGAATGTATGCTTAGTTTGAACACCTACCTGGCACTCCTGCGTCCCTATAGGATTCAAATCAAACGACCGGTACTGTCTTTAAGTTTTGAAAACCCACCCCGTTGCTAGCGTATTGAGATTCCACATCAACACCTTCTTCCTAATATGCTAAGGATCGGTGTCTTACGTTTGAACCTCACCTAGACCGTTTCTTCCAAGTAAGATATCACTAACACACCAAATCCCTAGAAATAAAGACTCTTAGTTTGAACCCCCCCCTCGAGTTAGCGAAGTGGGATATCACGACACACATCTTTTACTAGCTCCCAGTTGAACAAAAATGTAACGCTATCCATTGGCATAATTACAATAATATCGTGGCATTTTTTGCGTTCAACTTCATTCAGCGTCTTTGGCATTTTATCTTTCAAAACCTTGTTTTAAAGACTCAAGTTACAATTTGAAAGCTATTTCTTGAAAACATCGATTGACTTAGTTGAACAAGCACGTAGATTTGGTGAATTTAGAATCTATGGAGAAAAAGAACACAAGTTTATTCCATGAAAAGTGTTGAAGTACGAATCTTGCTTAAAACACATAAACTTATATTGAACTCTATCATTTCTGTTCTTCACCGTTATTAAAATTCAAAGCAATAGAATTCTGAAAGCTTGGCCTTAAGGAACTATCTAGGGCTCCCAATACGCCCGATCGAGTCAAAAATTACTCTCATTCTAAACCCAAAGAGAAAAGTCAAAATGTGACAAACACTTATTTTAATTTTTTGAAATTTTTTAAATTTTTCATTTTTTTTGGTATTTTTTGCAAAAATTTTGGTGAAAAATCCCCCCGGGTATTAACCGTGTAACAATGCTGCAGGCAACAATCAATCGAAGATACCCCCCCAAACTAGTACTAAAACAACGTCCTCGCTGTTTTGAAGGGATAACTAATACGTTATCCTATAGGCCGTTTATGAAATACGCCAAATGATAAAACGTTAGTCGATTAGATTAGGATACGGGATTCCCAAATGAAGCTTGAGGATTTGAAGACCTCGAGTGATGAATAGACAAAACCGAGAACTTTCACAATCCGGGCAATCCTGGACAATAAACAACAACAACACGAAACACGGGTGATAGAAAAGACAAGCTATCTCACACAACAAACAACACTTATTCATACAATTACAACTACAGATAAGCATGGGTTGCCTCCCACGAAGCGCTTGTTTAAGGTCGCTATGGCTTAACCCGGCACTATTTTCATTGGACATTAGGGAATGTTTGGAGATCATGGGACTACCAATTGTGGGTACGTCCCTCCAAAAGTAAGTGCTGAACACGATTACCATTCACTTTGAAGATTCGGCCCCTTGGCTTGAGATAGCTCATCTCATTGCCGTAAGCGAAAGACTTGATGATGGTGAATGGTCCACTCCAAACGGATTTTAGTTTGCCCGATGAAAATCGTCAATCTGGAATTAAAGAGGAGGACTCGATCAACCGACGTAGGAAAACGCGATTTTGATCTTGGAGTCAGGAAATTCCCTTTGTTTTTCCTTATAGATCACAATGAGTTACTCAATCGTCGATACGGGCAAACTAGCAAGTTCGTTAGAGGATTCATTGAATTGAACTATCCGGTGATCACCCGCAGTAGAAAGATCAAAGTTTGCTTGTTTCAAAGCCCAATAGGCTTTGTGCACAAGCTCGAGTCGGAAGATGGCATACGCCTCATTCCATACACAGACTTGTAAGGAGTAACACCGTAGAATGTGGTGACGATACATCTGTACAAGGCAGTGAGAGCGTGTGCGGAAGGCCCAATAGTAGCAAGCATCAACTTAGTTTGTCCGACCAGGAAGCAACGGTTTTCACCTATGGTCCTTTCACTAGGACATACGTTTCAAACTCACTGATTTGCAACAACCATTTCGACTTTGCCCACTATTTTGTGGGTGATATGCGGTGGAGAGACGGTGATGGGCCCCAAGATTTCAGCATTGAACCTTGCAAAATGGCTCACTTGCTGAAAAGAGTCATCCGCGATTCACTTATTATAGCACGAAGGGGCACCAAATCTGGCGAAGGGCAAGATTTTAGGGAATTTGCAATCTCTACGACACCGGCACTCATGTGGGCGCGCTTTCGTTCAACCCATATTTTGAACAATACAGTCACACTGGCCACGAGAATATATTTGTTCCCACTTGCAGATGGGAACGGCCATAAAGTCTCAATGCCCCAAACGTCAAGATTTCCCAACTTGGATGGAGTTCTACTGAGCACTCATCCCTTGCGAAGTTTTTCTCCTTGTCGTTATGGCACGAGACACAGTTTTTGACACACTCGGGCATCATCCAAGTAAAATGCGTGGAGCCAAAAGAAGACCCGAATCCAAAGATCCTTTTTGGCGGTTAGGTTTGCCATCATGATGTCCCCGGTGGGTCCATTGTGAGAGCAACACTTCGAGAATGTCGAGAGCTCCTTGCCGTGCACAACATTGCCTGATCACATTGATCCGCACAAAATTTTAAACAAGAAGGTGTCATCCCAAAAATAATGTTCACGGTCCTGAAGAACATATTTTTACTGTTGGGTGTACATGCACCTTCTACAACTAGAAGAGTACCCACTGTGGTAATGTTGCAAAGTTCGGCAAACCACGGGTACTAGAATCACCATGAAAGTCACCAACTTTAACGTCCTCAAAGGAAATAAGTTTCATTAATTCTCTTTAGGGTCGAGAATGTTTTCCTACGGGTTTTTCTAATTCTGAGGACGAGATGATCGGTATTTGCTCGAGGCGAGGTTCTCGGCACCTTTTGTGTCCTCAGACTTTAAAGTAAAGATTCTTGGAGGAGGACACACAACCCATCGGAGCAATCTCGCATATAACATCCACTTTTGGCAAAAGATTACTTTGAGAGCGGTAATGGTCCGTCGATGCACTATGCTTTTGTGTTCATGATAAGATAAAGTACCAGAAGTTATTCACTCCCGAATGCATACACCATACGGCTAACATTTCGCCTTTTCCGTCGTGGTGTAGATTAGAGTTTTCAGCCTCGGTCCATCGTCTTGCTAGCATAATGATAGGCAGAAAGTGTTTTTCTCATGACGTTGCCCAAAACTGCCCCTTATGGCGCTAATCACCTTGCATCGCACATAAAGTTGCGAATGGACAATCCGCTAGTTTTGTGGAAATCAAGATCGCAGAGCTCTCCGTAAGTTTATTTTTAACACGTTTGGAAAGACTGATGGATGCATTCATACTCAGAGAAGATTAATGAGAGGTATTACCTTCTTGAAGAAGACAAGAGTCATTGGTCGGAGATAATTATTGAAAATCCTTTATGACGGTCTCCCGGAAAAACCGGCATGAACCAAGAAAAACTTCCTAACTCCTTTGACGAATTGTTGGGATGTAGGTGGAGAATTTTGGCAATGACACACTCTATTTTGGCACTTTGTCAACCTCAATCCCATTTTTAGATAATATATGGCCTAGGACAATGCCCCTCTTTATGACCATAAAATGGCTTCTACACCCAGTTAAGTACACAAATGCACGGTGTCTTCACATCTTTGCAACATTTTCTCAAGACGGGAGAGGCAATTTTCAAAGGAATTCCCAAAGACCGAGAAGTCATCCATGAAGACTTCCATTGTCTTTTCAACCATGTCGTGAAAGATGGCTAACATACACCTTTGGAACGTGCCTGGTGCATTGCATAAGCCGAAAGGCATGCGACGGTAGGCAAACGTTCCGTAGGGACAAGTAAATGTGGTCTTTTCTTGATCACGAGGGTCAATGGGAATTTGGAAATACCCGGAGAATCCATCAAGGAAACAATAGTACTCGTTTCTCGCTAATCTCTCGAGCATTTGATTCATAAACGGTAGTGGAAAGTGGTCTTTACGGGTGGCTTCATTTAACTTGCGGTAGTCAATGCACACATGCCACCCCGTAACCAATCGAGTAGGAATTAACTCATTTTCATCATTTTCAACAATGGTAAAGCCACCCTTTTTCGGTACGCAATGTACGGGGCTTACCCAAGGACTATCCGAGATTGGGTAAATTAATCCGGCGTCAAGAAGTTTTTCAACCTCCTTTTTGATGACATTGTGGATTTTTGGATTCACCCATCTTTGGTGTTGAACCGCCAGTTTGTAGTCCTCTTCCATAAGAATATTATGAGTACAAAATTCCATGTTAATACCCTTGATGTCAGAGAGTTTCCAAGCGATGGCTTGCTTGTGTGACTTCAAAACCTTTATGAGAGCGGCTTTTTCCTCGACACTCAAGTCTTTAGCAATTATGACGGGCAACTTGT
>BQNB010209673.1:0-10321 GCA_026074375.1 Tanacetum coccineum
TAAGGGTTTGTAATGAGAATAAGGGTTTTGTAATGAGAATAAGGGTCTTGTAATGAGAACAAGGATTTTGTGTGATTAAGGACAAATGCTTGTACAATAAGACAATTTTGTACAAAATGTTAATAAAGTGAATTTAATGATTAGGTCGTGGCCAGGTACCATTGTTCATTGTGTAGAGTTTATCTGTGTGGTTATTATCATCTGTCAAGGTGAGTTCTCATATCCCCACTTTTTATGTCTTTTCTGTTGGGGAAATATAATACTCAAAACTATTTTGAATGTGTTTTCTTACTATGCGAAACGTGGTTTTCTTTTTGGGACAATGTTATGTGCTTATGACTGCTATGTGAATATTATGTGGTTTGATTGTACTTGCGTGCATCGAGATGCAGGGCAATGTATGTGATTAGCATGGATTGGCTATGTTTGTGATGGTCTTGCCCTAAGTAAATGCTCCAGCTGGTAGGCTTTAGGTGCGGGTGACCTCAGAGTTACGACTCCAAGAGCCTTGGTATATGTTGGTGTGATGACTAGCACGGGGATGCTATGTCATGGGATTTGGAATGTGTTACATGTATTCACTGTCATATTGCACAATTGTCCACTATTTGAAATATTGGCACAGCGATTGGGTTTTCTTTAAACCTACGAGCTCACTAACTTTATGTTGACCTTTTCGAGTATCAATTTTAGGTGTGTTGCGAACCAAGGTAAATCAGGAGAAATGGAAATTTAAGAAGTACACATGTGGGGTGTTAACTTGAGACTTGTACATTTTAATTCAAAAGTGTAAACTTGTAACTATTGTAAATCTAGATCTTTTGTAAATTTGATGGTATGATCTTGTATCTTGTGCAATGTAAATCAATATGTCGCATTCTTGTGTTTCCGCCATTAACGGGGTGTGACATAATACCTCAGGTATTAGCCATCTTAATGAAGATTTAATGTTTGGTTTGTTTAATCTCGATTGCTTAATTTATCATTGATTGTTTAATTATGTTTTTCATTTCATACTTGTCTATGTGCTTAAATATGTGACCCATCATTCAACTGAGTCTAGTGAGACTAACCAAGTGATCTAGATAATGGGATGGCTCTCCATATCGCTTTTTATATATCTGGACCAATAGGATCACAAATAATGTTCTATCTTTGACTTTAGATTTGTAAGCTTATTTGGCCTGGCAGGTGACCCTTGGATCAACAAGTACGTTCTTAATCATTGGTAAAGACTTGAATAGTGAACTACCAATATATAAATTGCCATCAAGCAGTAAGTGGGTAAAGTCCTGATGGGATAGGGTTTAACAAGATCACCATTGCTTTAATCCATAAGATAGATTGTAATTAAACTAAAAGGATGATTTATGCGGATGCGTTAATTGTGACAGGATTCAACGTGTCTAGGTCTTAGGAAGAAGTACCGCCTAAGTCTTAAGAATGATATGCCGCCTCGAGATAAGCACTAATTGCACTAAACAAACAAACCAACGTTTAATCGGATTTAATATGGCTAATACAGTTTTCTATCATTTGGCTTGACCGCTCTTTTATCTAGACTAATTAATTAGATTAAAATACTGATAGAATGTAAGGTTAACTTTCTCGCACTTAGTGTTCGACACCCTACTTACCACGAAACTCCATCTAGACTGGGTACACTGCCCGTTAAAGTGTTGCTTATTAACCCTCTCTAAAAGACTTGTCTATAATCTAAATAGATTATTAACCCTCTCTGAAAGAGTTCCTGCGCTTTATTAAGTATTTAGGGTAATTAAGGCGGTGATCGGATCGATTCCTACACTAGGATAGATTCCAACTTATCCTAGTACCTTCGTAATCCTAAGTTCAACGGTTTGCCTAATGAAAGGATTAACCGGATCCAAACTACCTTTTAATATTGCCAAAACTGAAGGATCTATGACAAGCTATAAGGATATCTAATAAAACGATAATTAAGAAAGAATCATTAATCATTACATTAGTAATTTCATAACTAGGACAATACTAGAAGTGCTTAGCTACTCATGGTAACAGAACTGTAAGAAATAATGGAGGGATTCGCTGATCAAAAGATCATAATTTTTACAGGTTTTGTTTATGAATGATTAAATATAAAAGTAAGTAAAGTGATTTCTCCCTTGGACTTCAGATGGATTTCTTCGACCTATGGAAGCTTGGTTCGTCCCTTGATGATGTGGTAGAAGGGTTGATGATGAATATGCATAATGCGGGCTCTATTTATACTTTTCGAACTTGTTACGGTGTAACCTTTGTGTGTGGTAATGTCGTAATCATGCTGATGTGGGCTTCCTTATCGTAGGCAAAATTTATGTTACGGCGTAACTTCAGTGCCAGGTTACGCCGTAACACTGACTCGGATGACTCATCATTCCATAATGAGATGTGTTACAGCGTAAACTTTGCAAGTGATTACGTCGTAACCTTGGTGATGACCATTCTTGCCTTAATTATGTTATGGCATAACCTTTATGGGATGGTTACGCAGTAAAATGTCTTAAAATCCATATTTGCGCGTTTTTGTGTCCAAATCCCATGTTTCTTGCACAAATGCTCGATTTCTTCCTAAAAACAAGAAATAAGTGATTAAGTACCATTTTCACGCATTTATGAGATAATTACATGCATTTTGATAGGGAATTTGATACGAAAAAATATTAAATATTTAATGTTATCAAATATCCCCCCACTTGACTTCTACTTGCCCTCAAGTAGACCTGTTAGAATAATTCATAAAGATATTTCCCCAATTTAACTAGCATAAATGAATTCATAATTTACTTATGCTAGAAAACATCAAAGCCGAACACCTCACGAAAAGTGGATCAAAAAATCACTCAACTCTCAAACTAGTCTAAGTGTTTCATTTTCGGGGTGATCGCTCAATAGCACAGTCATAGCATGTATAAGCCTGAAAAGTACACAAATCTCCACCAAATAGAGTTAGGGTCTAAATGGCTTTCAAAGGCAACATGGGTAACACATACTGGTTTAAACTGAGTTAATCATCCTGGAATCTTCACCAAAAGCGTTACACCAACAAGGGCGGCAAACCATATATACACATCTATAATGATGGAATAGATATACATGATTGCATTCAGTTCCCCAATTCGAGTAAAACCAAGAGTCAGGATGGAGAATGATATAGGGTATGAATCTACTAATCCTTCACCAAAAGCGTTACACTAACAAGGGAGACAAATCATATATACACATCCATAACGATTGAATAGACATATACGATTGCATTCAATTCCCTCATTCGAGTAAAACTAAAGTTTAAGGATTAGACATGGGAACACATTTATTTGGTGTTAAATAAAAGACAAAACAAATAGTCAAATATAATCTAAGGTGGTCATAACCGGCTACTGTCCATCCATAGTCTAAGTGTCCAAGTGCGAAAACCTGATCATATCTCAATAATGGGCTAGCTTCGGATGTAATAATGAGATCATGTGGAACATATTAGCCCTTTCTTTAAAATCAATAGATGGCTTAGAGTTGCACCATCTTCATCACTTGTTAGTTTTATACCATGTAACCAAGATTTACAATATACAAGGAGTTTATTCATACTTTTTTTTCACAATACTCCTATCATAAATACATAATACACCCCCTACTTGAGATGAACAATATCGAAAGTGATAATACTAAAGGGTCTTTAATGATCATAATGATATGTCTTCAACGAAAGTGCTAAAATCTTCGAACCCATTTCCCCGAACCATGGACTTAAGTAGCCAGAAATTTCAACATAAAGAAAAATATAGACTACAGGGTTGGCTAAGGCAAAATAGTGTAACGAAACATGTAATATGGGTTAAAACACGGAATGGCTCAACTAGGTGATCTAGGGGTATCATGCACTAATAATGAGTGCAACAAAGGGTTTTATCATGGGAGGTTGACAAGTCAGTGTAACAAGTCGATAAACATACACATATGGGCTATTTGGGTGAATTCATAAATGTTTCCTTCTCGAATCATCTATTCCAGCTAATCAATTAGGTCTCGAAATGATGTACACAATATTTGGGTGGATTTTTGGTATAATGGATGAAAATGAATCATCAGGATTAACCTCACCAATAGAAATAAAGGGTAAATGTGCATTCGGCAAAGATTTAATCTAGTTCAGTAAGAAAAAACATGTCAAAAATTTTAAAAATTGGCACCGTATTTAAAAAAAACTAGAAAATTGAAGGCAAATATAGGTCACAGTGGTAATTCTACTCTCATCCCCCTACTTGGTTTGTACAATGTCCCTATTGTACAATAAAGAAAATCAAAAATCAAAAATAAGAGTAGAATTAGAACTAGAAACTCCTTTGAGTATTGCTCTATGCATCATATGATGGTGATGTGCTATCGTGTAGGTTGTATTTATTGATTACCAAGTTATAAATTTATATTTTACCGACTTTAGCTAAAACAACACTTTAACATGCAGTGTACCCGGTCAGATAGAGTTTCATGGTAAGTAGGGTGTCAATCACTAAGAGCGAGAACTAATCTTGTATTTTATTAATATTTTGGTTAACTAAACTAGGTTAAGTTAAACTATGTTAATTCTATTCTATGTTAAACCTATGCTAAACCTATGTTAATCCTAATTCTAATGGATAAAAGGGGGGTTTCAACCTAAGAGACTGGCATAGGTTTATGGTGACTTAGATCTACTTAAGATACAATAACATACGTAAGCAAATAGATAAAAGATAGAAGAGTGGTCTAGCCAAATATAAGAAAATTGTATTAGCCATTATTAATCCAATTAGAACGTTGGTTTGTTTATTTAGTGCAATGAATACTTATCTCGAGGAGGCATATCATTCTTAAGACTTAGGCGTTACTTCTTCCTAAGACCTAGACACATAGAATCCTATCACAATTAAACGCATCCACATAAAGCATCCTATTTGCTGATTATAATCTAACTTAGGGGATAAAGTAATGGTGATCTTATTAAACCCTAGCTCATAGAGACATTGCCCACTTACTGTTTATTGGCAATTTATATACTAGTAGTCCACTGGCCAAGTCTTTACCAATTGATTAAGAACGTATTTGTCGATCCCAAGGTTTACCGGCCAGTCCAACTAAGCTTACTAATCTAAAGGCGAGGATAGGTCATTATTTGTGATCCTATTGGTCTAGATATATAAATCACTATATGGAGAGCCATCCCGGCATCTAGCTAACTTGGTTCGTATAACTATATCCAGTTGAATAATAGGTTGCATACAAAATGTAACACCCCCATTTTTACATATAGCAGCGGAAGCTAATATGGGGTATTACTTCATGGATACAACAATCATAATCATAGAAAATGACTTAAAAGAGACGTTTTTGGAAAATTTAGTTATCATTCATCATAATCAGAGTTTTTACAAAATGCAGGTCCCATAATCTAAAACATAAAGTGTGAATGATAACAATTCAGCCATCTTCAAGTCCAAGCCACTCCGTGTCGTAAGTTGCTCAATTACCTGAGATAAACATGCTAAAAAGTCAACACAAGGGTTGAGTGAAATTCATAGGTTTGATAAACAGTTTGAATACAAGTCATAGTGTAATAATTGTATAAACACAATTATTATAGAAAATGGTATTGTTATTATACACCCGTTATTAGTAATGATTGCAATGAATGCAATTATCATAGTAACAGTGTATTACTGCGTTATTGTCTTGTTTGGTCTGATTGGTCTTGTCTGGTCTTGTTCCTTGTCTAAGCACATCGTACTAACACATTATCATCAAAAGTCAATTTAATGACTTGAAGAGCTCATAATATCAACATATTAACATCCCAAAGTCAATTTAACGACTTGAAGTCAAATTTAACGACTTGTAGGATAGATAACTTAGACAGCAATTGTAATGATATGTCAGGATAGCATGTAATTTGGAAAACACTTGTATTCGTAATTTATAGCAGGTATCCCCCTCACGGGTTTATGAAAAGATTGAAATGCGAGGCTATGAATTCACTAAGTCTTTGAAAAGTAATCACATTGTTATAAGATAAACGAGTATGTAAAAGAGTTTGTAACAAGCATGTATCCCCCTCGCGGGTTTATAAAACATGTAAATAAGTAAAGGCGAGGTTATGAACTTCACCTGATAGGTAGTTGTAATAAATATTCCAAAATGAAAGCTGACGACCTTATCACAATCTTAACAGGGAAGGTTGATATAGCAAAATGATAGTAAACAGCCACGTCACGCAACCTGAGTAAATATGTCAAGTCTTAGGAAGATTGTACTTTAGAACTTTGGTTCTAAGAGTTATGAATTTGATTGAAGAGTTTGGGAGTTATTGTATCACCGTTTTGGGCCGTCATAATTCAGAAGTCATTACAGTAAAACGTTTGAGGAGCTAGGGCACTTTAAATCGTAAACCCAACAACTCATCTCAAGAACGTACATTCCAGAGAAAACTTCCTTAATATGAAGCTCCCTAGTATTGTGGTACAATAGAGATCCGGGGCATGATTTCTAAAGGCACATTGATGATGAATGATATTATGGTTATAACATAAGCGGTTTTAAGCGTTTTAATCAATATCTGGAAATGTTAAGCATGTCAAGCGTTAATTAAAGTTATGTCTTGTAATGTTTTGAATACATTTTTATACTTTTTCAAAATGTTACATTTTAGACCCTTGAGAATGAAAAGTTGCAAAATATACCATCGGAGTTTGCACTTTTATGAAGCTTGTCCTTCAAGTCTTAAAAGATATTACAAAGTAGAACCTTAGCACTTTAAAAAGTGACATAATAGACCCCTATAGTTATAACTTTGATAAAATGACATTTTCAGTCCTTTTAGTTATGAATTTCAGAAAGTTACGATATATACCCCTTGCATGGAATACTTTTTGTAAAACAAGTCCGAATTGCCATGCAAGCTTATTTTAACATTCTAAAAGTCATTTACAGGTTATAACTTATTAATATAAGATAAAATATGAAGGTTTATTATAATGAAAGTTTAAAATAACAATTCGTTAAGCTAGGAAGTAAAACGGGTCAAATTAGGGTTTCAAAACGTAAACGCGCGGGTTTTAAGTTCAAATTCCTTCATTAATCAATAAAGTTGAGCACACACACTTAAATATATGATTTATGTCAGGAAGAGAAATTCACAAGTTGTAATTATAAGTAGTCTTAGCATCTTGGCTTGTACTTAACAGTGATCTTATTTTTAAGCTTAGTATGAGAAAAGTGAAAAATTAGGAATGATGAAGTTATCTTTTAGACACTTAATTGTGCTTTTTGTTCCATGATCCTTAAAGTTACCACAAAGGTAATGAAAACAATACATTATGTCACACAAGTTGTAGTTAGGTAGTCTTTTAAAGAAAAATCATAAAAAATAAAAAATCTTTGAAAATGGGAAATCGGGTGTTTTATAACTTGTGATCTCTTAGCTCTCTCAACTAAAAATCTTTGCTACTTTTCAAAGGTTTAGTTTGGGCGTGAGGACACGCAATCGTTTAGTTTGGGGAATTTTGATAAGTGTTAAATACACATATCCATTTATACCTAAAATAGCCCAAAATGGCAAAAATATGCTTGTATTTGTGTTTTGTGTGTGCAGGTACGGATATATGAAAAATCAAAAGAAAACTGTCAAAAACGGGCAAACACGGACACAAGAACGGAAGAGTGAACAAAAGCCGAAAGCCAAAGCCAGGAAAAGTCAAATCTTCAGTCAATCTTGGTCAACAGAAGTCAGCAAAACCCAAAATATTCCAAAATAGCCCCTCAAGTTTCAAAAATAGTCCCTTAAACCCTAAATGGGCCATGCCCGGTTCCAAAAGCCCAATCCCTTAGCCCAATATCCCTTTCAAAAAACCACAAGGACCATTCTTGCTATTTCCTAAACTTTTTTATACCCTACACCTTTTATAACCAACTACAAGGGCCAAATGTGCCATCTCTCAAAGTTTAAAACCGAATTACCTCTTTTACAGTTAAAACAAGCGGGAAAACGTGGTTACTGTTCACCCATCGTCTTTATCTTTACCCAAGGTAAATCAAGGGGCAAATCCAAATTAAGGGGTGATTAAGTCAATTCATGGGATCATTAACAAGATGGCAGGGTCAAATGGGTCAAATCAAAGCATCTTATTAGCTCTCAAGCATCAAAGCCACGTGACTATGGAGAAAGCACAAAGGAATGAGGAATATGCACTACATTCACTCCCAAAACTAGCACAAGCTGTCACATCATGAGAATGACAGCTTGGCAATCCTTGAGCATCCACATTTGATCTAACGGCTTACAATAGCCTTCAAATGATTGACTAGGATTGATTGGAGCGTGGGCATCAAGCAAACTATAAATAGGCTCTCACCTCACACACCCACACATCTTGTTTTTAGTAGCTTTTAGGTAGCTTAAAATTTCATTTTTAGCCAAAATGTAATTTTCCTTAAATGTTTTGTAATTTCTTTTTAAAGTAATGTAATCAGTTGCTTTTGTTAATGAAATTCAGTTTTTACATTCATAAGCTCTCTCTCTTTTTCATTTGTCCTAAAATTTTAAGTTATAGCTAAATAAGCTCCTATAAGCTCAACAGCTCTCATGAGTCTCTAAGCTCATGATTTGAGCTTAACTTGGTCTTAATCATACTTAATATCTAAAACTAGCTAAAGTACTTATTTACCTTTGCCTGTGGACTTTTTAGCTAATGGAAGGAGAGCTAGAAAAGGAAGAGCTCTTAAGGACTTTACTCCTAGCTTATTTATAAGCTAGGAGAGCTTGTAGCAAAGCTCTGAGAGTCATTTTGTGCCTTGTTAAGCTAGGCAAACTATAAGTTTTCCTTTTACTTTCCTTGTTTTAGTTTCTAGCTTTAAATTGCCTAATTAGCTTAGATTTACTTATTTGCTTATTAAAAGTGCTTATCTGTTTTCTAGTTGATAAATTTAGTGCTATATTGTTATTTTATGCTTATTCATCATCTGTTTTTCAAATCTGTCATAAGCTTTAAGGAGTGTTTGGTTTATCTTAGTTTGACTTCATTAAGTCAAAGGTCTTTGTGCAAAACAATTGAGTCAGCTTTGATTTCATTAATTATCATTAGGAAAAGAGATTTCATAAGCTAGTTGTTAAAAATGAGTAAATTAGGGCTTATTTTAGATGTCTCAGCACCAGGGTAATTGTATACCTTTTCTTTGTTAGTGAAAGCTTGATCCAAGCTTTCCTAGGCTTGGACTTGGATTGCTAAGAGTTTATACACTCTATTTGAGTGCCTTTAGTGCAGTAGCAACCACTCTAGTTGCCTGCACTTGTGTTTTGTCCTTTGGTCATAAGCATCAGCAGTGGTAATTTAGTTACCACTGCTGTCATTTGAAGCTTCATTTTAGTTAAGTAATTTTAGGAGTTAGGACTTTAAATTCAAGTTAATGCTAGATTAGATATAGCTTAATCTAATTAGAATCTCATTTTTTATTTCTAGATCATTTACTAGGTTACATTAGTTATTTAAAAGTCATAAAAAACTCAATTGGCTAATTGCAAATTGCATCAGCAGTACTAACATCAGTTAGTACTGCTGAACTTTTGGCTTCATTTTGATTAGTAAATGTAAGATTTAGCTTATCAAACTTAGTAGAATTTGAGTTTTTATATAGCTTAATATAGATTGAGTCTTAGGTCTCATTTTCTAGCCTAATCTCTTAGTTAAATTTGCTGTCAAAAGTTCATAAAATTCTTTAAAAAGCAAAAAATAGTAGTATTAGAATTTAGCTTCTAATTTTAGAATTTTAAGTTTTAGTATCTGATTTTCTTGTTTATACTTATAGCTTATTAGTTGTTTGTTAAGTTCTTATAAGCTTAGTTCATGACTTAGCTTATTGTGCATTTGAGCTTAGCTTAATTTTGAGCTTTTAGAGTTTAGTTCTGAATTTGCTCTTTTGATCTTCAATTTTAGATGGCTTATAGTGTTTAAAGTTAAATTAGCTTCTCAATTCTAGATAGTAGGTATCTTAAGCTTCTTAGAACAGTTTTTAGTTTTGAATTTGAGCTTATATTGAAGCTTGTGCAAAGCTTTTAGTTAAATCAAGCAAAAATGAGCTCAAAAGCTCACTTTCTGAAATCAGATTTTCACAAGCTCTTTTTGAGCTTAATTTTGAGTTTAAGCTAGTGTTGTCTTCATTAAAGTTGTTTAAAAACTTATAATCTTTAGTTTTTTAAAATTTTCAAAAAAAATAAAAAATAGCAAAAAGGGGTGTCTGCCACCCTCGAACCCACGACCTCACTCTTATAAACCCA
>BQNB010209675.1:0-10321 GCA_026074375.1 Tanacetum coccineum
TTCCATGCATATAATATAATTACAATAAGTTCACATTTATTATAATTGAAATATTAATTATATACTATCATTATTAATAGGTCGTGGTTGATTTCCGGCGTCCTTTTCTCTCGTGATTTCTCGATTGAGAATTTCTTTAGGTATATTGCAATATTACCTAGTTGTGGGGCATGTGGTTACATATTTTTAAAATGCTGGTTAACGTTTCAGTGGCATGAGCTTAATGCATTAGTGATTAAAAATTGTTTGATCCACAAGTTTTCGATGATTAAAAATACTTGTGTTCACTCTTTATTTCATATAAACTCTATGGATTCACTCAACGTTTTCATTGACTTTTTAGCATGTTTTATCTCAGATAACCAGGGTTGATGGCTTGGAGTGGCGAATGGAGTTTAGCGCGAAATGTTTTGATTAAACGTGTTTTGGTTCCATTCATTAAAAACACTTTGTGTTATGATTTCAACTCTGAACTTTCATGAATGGGACAATGTTATGTTTTAAACGTCTCTTTTGAGTCGTTCTTTATATTCTTATGTTGTTGTACTATGACTTAACACCCAAACAGTTGGTTCCGCTGCGTAATGAATTTGGGGGTGTTAAATTCGACCCCTGTGCCTCTCCTTTTTTTGAAAACATATTTTTTACTTTTTTTTAAAAAACTTGTAAATTAAGCTAAAATAACAATCTTTAAAAAAAACACTTTTTACAAAACAGGAAAATAAGCCAGATTGCTTAAAAGCTTGGAACTACTTGACAAACAAATAGTTTAACATTTAAACTCCAAAATAAGTTCCTAATAAGCTTAAAAGACAAACTAACTATGATCTAACCTAAATAAGCAGATATGAAAAGGAAATAAACACTACATCTAAACAGAATAAGCATAAAAGCATTTTACAGATTTGGAGAATTGGTTTTTAAGACTTAAAGTGCCCCAACAGCTTATTGCAGCCCTATAAAAAGCTTATCAAATAAGCTTGTGAAAGCTTGAAAGCTGCTTCCAGCACAAGCTCATACAACTAACTAACCATGCTAAGAAATTCAGACCTTAATTCTTACTTAAACTAGCCTAAATTTGATAATCAAAATGGGCAAAATCTGACCCATTGCTTGAAATTAAAGGCTGTTTTGACCCATTTTCATATAGACCAATTAAAAAGTGTAAAAACCTCTACTACCAGATTTTTAACTTGGATTTAGAGTGCATTTTTAGCTTAGAACACCAAACTTTAAACCTTAAATCTCAAAATCAAAACTAGAAGAGAATTAAAACACAAAACCTTCACAGTGAGCACTTAGCTTTTTAGAAATCCTCTAAAAATTCTTAAATCAGCCTTAAACCTATTCTAAATCACTAATATGACTGAATTTAAACCTAAGCAAAGTAAACTAAGAACCGCAAAGTGCCATAGCAGTTTTGAACTTAAATTTTTAACACTATCCCAAACACTCCTTAAACTTATGAATTAGCACTTTTAGCTTAAAACAAAGAACAACAAGCCTCAAACTATATTCAAAAAGCATTAATAAGATAAATTAAGCACAAATGAAGCAGAAACAACACAAATAACTAAGAATTAAGCAGATTCAAGCAAAAGCATAAAATTGACTTGAAAATGGAAATTTGGAACTTACAAGTGGTCCAATGCCTTTGGTAAGAGCTTAAACACCAAATTCAGATTATAACACACCTATAGCTTCCCAAGAAGCACTAAACCAAGGCCATCCACAATTTGCCTTGCTCCAAAATGCTTGAAACCATATTTTGCATTAATGAAACAGTAACCTTAAAAGGTAAGCTTTTGTGAAAAGTTTTAGTGAATAAACAGGTTCTATAAGCTTATTAGGGCTTATAGAAACGACTTAAGAACACAACTTAGCTTGAATGCATAAAGATAAACAAGACAGAATCGCTTAAAACACTTTAAAACTGAAATTTCATTAAAACATAAAGGGATTACACTGCTTGAAATTTAAAAGACATTCAGTGCATTAAGCTGGAAAATAATTAAAAACAAGTTTTTACACTACTCCTAATTTTAAAATTACACTAGATAGATTTTACACAGGAAAAACTAGCCTATTTATAGAAAACAAAATGAAGTTCTGCTTCTTGTCTTGTGTTTGTTGTGTTTCTTGTGTGAGTACTTCAAAGCATCATCTCAGCCCTCCAATAGTCTTGTTCTCCAAGCCAATTGATCAGCACCCTTAATTTGGTCTTCTTTTCATCAGCCAATAGAAACTTGAGGGATTGCCAAGGTGTTTTTGGAGGTTTGTGAAGTGGGGTGAGGTGTGTAAGAGATGGGATGGTGATGTTTTTGGGGAAGAGCCACAAAGAGAGTGACAGGTGAAAGGGATGGATGGCGGGAAATAGGTTTTGGGGAAGATATACAGTGTTTGGCGGGTTTATGGCTTTTGGTTTGAATGTTGGCAAGTTTAGTCCCTGAAGTGTATTGTGTGTTTGCACCATTAGTCCTTTTGGACTAACAATGTTAGTCCTTAAGGACTAACGGTATAAAGATTTAAGGATGTGGGTTAACGACAGTTAAAAGGGATTGGGCCTTTTCATTGTTTGGGCTTTTGTATAAAAGGATTCGGGCCATATTTAGAATTAAGGGTATTTGGGCTTTTAAGACTTAAGGCTTATTAAGTCTTTGATATAAATGCTTAATGGGCTGTCCCGACCCATTAGAAGGGTGCGGGTTGGCCCATTAAGTATTTCTTTGGTTTCGGCTTCGGCTTTGACTTTGACTTTTCGGGGTTGACTTTGACTTCGTTTTGATTAGCTGTCTATGACTTTGACTGGCTTTGACTTTTCACGCTCTTTCCATTCCCGTGCTCGGTTATGTCTGTTTTAGCTTGATTTTTGTCATTTTTTGAATATCCGTTACCTGCACAACATAAATCACAAAACACACAAATACAATGAATTTTTGGTATATTTTGGTCATTTTAAGCATACTTTTTATAGCATTAAGGTATGTGTAATTAAATACACATACAACAATCCCACATACTAAGATATTGTCGTGTCCTCACGCGAATGCCATAAGTATAACACTTAGAAAAACAAGAAATCTTACATGTCGTCCTCGCCTAATTAGACCCCCATCGAAAAGTAGCTAATTTGAGTGTTTATCATAGGAAGTTTAGAAGAATCAATGTTAGAAAAGCCCCCATTTTGACCATTTTTAAATATTTTACACTATTCCCACATATATTTTTATGTATGTTTTTCCTTTTTTCATTTTTTTGTAGACTTTTTATTTTTATGTAAATCTAACTAACATGTTTGACTTTCGGTTATATTGCATAACTTGTAAGGGTCTATAGAACAAGAAAACATTTCAATCCTAAAAGGCCCCGAAAAGGGATAATAATTCTATCATCCGACTTTTTAATTATTCCAAACCAAGCTTAATGAGACAAAATCCACTCGCTTGTAAATATAAGTTAATATGCTAACACTACTTCATATGTGTTATAATGTGAAACTTGTTTCATCCGACAGTTATTTATATCTTAGTTGAATGTGTCATTTCAAATTTTCAACCATGATTAACGTGTGTTTGCTAAATTTCTTATGCTTCACTGTTCCACCCCAGAATGTAATGAGTTTGAAGGTGAGATATCCCATGTAGGACTTGTCGTCTCGGCAATCTCAACCTTGCGGCTAAGTGACCAGGGTTATTGACACCCCACAGAGACTAAGTTATCGAGACTCACGGCCCTTTGATTTCAAAAAAACTCTTCGGTTCTCTTTATACATTAAATCTTATTTAGAAAAATCACAACTTAAATGAAGATAGTCTTAGTTTTGAAAGCATATTTAAATTTAAGAAAAAGAGATTGTGGTATTATATTATTAAATCACTTTTTCTTGCACTTGAATTAGATTTATAAACATGATGCGATATGAAGATCGCTCGACCTTTTTGGAAGGCTGCCAACATCGGTTGTAAGCGCAAGATTGCAGCAAACTTTTATCAGTCTCAGATTTTTATTCTTACTATAGGCCTTTTTTAGAAGACTGCCACATCGGTTGTGAGCCGGCAAGAGGCAGTAAACTTTTATCAGCCCACAGTTTATATTATTACCTTATTCATTATTTTTTTCATTTTTTTTTCATTAAACTTTATACCACGATATATAGAGAAGACTTCTTTTTGGAAAATTTAAGTATAAATTTGAACTAAGACTAAAATTTTTGCTATTAACTACATAAAAATTGTTGATTTAAGTTTAATCTCCAAAAATAGCATGTATTATTAGTCCGGTTAAGAGCTTATGGGAGAAAAAGCCACAAATTACATACATGAGCTCTTAAGATTTCCAAATAATCCTTGTTTAGCATCCAACTCATACTTAACTCTATCATTTTTCGTTCTTCACAAATTTCCGCGAATGCTTGGTCTAAAAGTTAAGGAACAAGCTAGAGCTCAACACGCTCGATCGAGTCAAAATTTATTCTTATTCTACCCAGCAGGAAAGTCAAAATTGTGACAAAACACTTATTTTCTTTTTGAAAAAAATTTAAATTTTTTCAATTTTTTGGTGGTAAAAATGGGATTACGTAAAAACAACGGCTGCAAGCACAATCAAATCGATAGATCCCCCCATACTAGAACTAAACATTGTCCTCAATGTTTTAAGAAGGGTTTCTACGTATATCTAAAGCTGTTTATTAAGTATGCTCAAAGATAAACGTTAGTCGATAAGATTTGGATATTGGATTCCCAAAATGAAGCTGAGGATTTGAAGCTCGAGTGTACGAAGGACAAAACCACGAGCACGAGAGGCCTCAAAATCCGGGCAATCCTGGACATACAACACAAAACATGAGAAAGGAAAAAAGCGAGCCTTCACACATCACAAAACACTTATTCATTACTACTACTAATATTATATAAGGATAAGCATGGGTTGCCTCCCACGAAGCGCTTGTTTTTGTTAACCGAGTCTTGAGCCTGACTCGACCCCGAATTCATTGGTCCATGGGGAAGCAAGTGGAAGATAAAATCTCCATCGGACTTTCATTCAAGTGGTTTGGATAAACATTGAATTTCATAAAAGTTCCACTCCGATGAGATACACCCGGCATAAAAGAATGATAAATGGAGATGATGGGGTCAAAAATGGTATCTTTATTCCCGGAGGAGAGAAGATATGGAGGAGTAACAGGATACGGGGTCAAAAATTGATTTCAATCAATTTAGGTATATATAAATAATATATATATAATATACTACTTATATTAACCAAACCCTAATCAAGTAACCCTTGAAAAGGTTTAAAGAAAGAAAATCAATGAAATCCGAGTAGTGTATGATATTCCCGGGTCGTTTTTCCCCAACGAGGAATGCAATGGAGAGTCGAAAGTCGGTTTGATATTTGATGTTTGAATAACAAAGATTTGGATTGGGTTTTCTAAATCTACGGGAATGAAAAATTAGGCAAAGGGATAACTTAAAAATCTACGGGAAAGCAAAATAAGGCACGGAGATAAAACCTAATTCTACGGGAAACATAAGTAAGGCATGGGAAAGTTAAATAAAGCACGGGAAATAAATCCTAAGTCTACGGGAACATAAAAATGAAAGCAATTAAGGTAAAAACACGAAAACGATAACGGGCTCCTAAACCCGTGCTTTAAAAACCTAAATTGTGAAATTTTAACCCTACACATGCAAATTTAATTTTTCTAAGTCCTACATGATAAAAGAAAATTTAAAAAAAAGAATTATATTTTTTTGACTTTTATTTTATTTAATATGAATTAAAAACAGTTTTAAACTAAAAAATGCATTAAAAATACTAAATTAAATGGGAAAATTCTAAAAAAATTCTGAAAAGTACTTTAAAGAGTGTTGAATCTAGGAAAAATAAAACAAGGTTGCCAGCTTATTAGATTAAGCTGGGAAAAAGCCCAAAAGGTTTGATAAGCTAAATGGCTTAAAAAGGGTTATATAATAAATTGTGTGTGATATGACCAAATGGCCCTATCTGGTGTTGTGGTGGTGAGTGTGTGTGTTGAGGCTTTGGTATAAAGGGAGAGGTCACAGGTTTGACCCATGTGCCTCTCTTTTTTTTGAAAACATTTTTTTTACTATTTCTTTTAAAAAACTTGTAAATTAAGCTAAAATAACAATCTTTAAAAAAACACTTTTTACAAAACAGGAAAATAAGCGAGAATATAAGAAAAATGAAAGCAGATTGCTTAAAAGCTTGGAACTACTTGACAAACAAACAGTTTAACATTTAAACTCCAAAATAAGTTCCTAATAGTTTAAAAGACTAAATACCTGATCTAATTAAATAAGACAGTTAAGAAAAGGAAATAAACATACATCTAAACAGGAATAAGCATAAAAGCATTTTACCTGTTTGAAGAATTGTTATTTAAGACTTAGTGCCTACAGTTTTTGCGGGCCATAATAAGCTTATCAAATAAGCGTGGTGAAAGGTTGAAAGATGCTTTCCAGTAAGCTTTCATAAACTAAGCTAACCATGCTAAGAAATTCAGACGTTAAATTCTTACTTATAATAGCCTAAATTGATAATCAAACAATGGGCAAAATTTGACCTATTGCTTGAAATTAAAGGTTGTTTTGTACATTTCATTAGACCAAATTTAAAAAGTGTAAAAACCTTTACTTTACCAGATTTTTTAACTTGGATTTGAGTGCTATTTTTAGTTAGAAACACCCAAACTTAAACCTTAAATCTCAAATCAACTAGAAGAGAAATTTAAACACAAAACCTTCACAGTGAGCACTTACTATTTAGAAATCTCTAAAAAATTCTAAATAGCTTATATAAACTATTCTAAAATCACTAATTTGACTGAATTTAATCTAAGCAAAGTAAACTAAGACCGATAAGTGCCATAGGAAGTTTTGAACTTAAACTTTTACCTATCCCAAAACCTCCTTAATTATGAACTTGCATTTTAGTTTAAAACAAAGAAAGAAACAACAAAGCTCAAACTTATATTCAATAAGCCTTAATAAAGATAAATTAAGAACAGTGTAGCAGTATACACACACAATAAACTAAGATTAAGAGATCAAGCAAACGTTAAAATTGACTTGAAAATGGAAATTTGGAACTTACAAGTGGTCCAATGCCTTTGGTAAGAGCTTAAACACCAAATTCAGATTATAACACACCTATAGCTTCCCAAGAGCATTAAACCAATTGCCTCTACTATTTGCTTGTCCAAATGCTTGAAACCATATTTTGCATTAATGAAATAGTAACCTTAAAAGGTAGCGTTTTGTGAAAAGTTTTATTGAATAAAACAGGGTTCTTTATAGCTTATTAGGGCATATAGAACACGGACTTTAGAACACATTTGCTTGAATGCATAAAGATACACAAGACAGAATAGATAAACAAGACAGAATCACTTAAAACACTTTAAAACTGAAATTCCATTAAAACATAAAAGGATTACACTGCTTGAAATTTAAAAGACATTCAGTGCATTAAGCTGGAAAATATTTAAAAACAAGTTTTTACACTACTCCTAATTTTAAAATTACACTAGATAGATTTTACACAGGAAAAACTAGCCTATTTATGGAAAACAAAATGAAGTTCTGCTTCTTGTCTTGTGTTTGTTGTGTTTCTTGTGTGAGTACTTCAAAGCATCATCTCAGCCCTCCAATAGTCTTGTTCTCTAAGCCAATTGACCAGCACCCTTAATTTGGTCTTCTTTTCATCAGCTAATAGAAACTTGAGGGATTGCCAAGGTGTTTTTGGAGGTTTTTAAAGTGGGGTGAGGTATGTAAGAGGTGGGATGGTGATGTTTTGGGGAAGAGCCACAAAGAGAGTGACAGGTGAAAGGGATGGGAAATAGGTTTTGGGGAAGATATACAGTGTTTGGCGGGTTTATGGCTTTTGGTTTGAATGTTGGCAAGTTTAGTCCCTGAAGTGTATTGTGTGTTTGCACCGTTAGTCCCTTTGGACTAACAATGTTAGTCCTTAAGGACTAACGGTATAAAGATTTAAAGATGTGGGTTAACAACAGTTAAAAGGGATTGGGCCTTTTCATTGTTTGGGCTTTTGTATAAAAGGATTCGGGCCATATTTAGAATTAAGGGTATTTAGGCTTTTAAGACTTAAGGCTTATTAAGTCTTTGATATAAATGCTTAATGGGTTGTCCCAACCCATTAGATGGGTGCGGGTTGGCCCATTAAGTATTTCTTCGGTTTTGGCTTCGGCTTTGACTTTGACTTTCCGGGGTTGACTTTGACTTCGCTTTGATTGGCTGTCTTTGACTGGCTTTGACTTTTCACGCTCTTTCCATTCCCGTGCTCGGTTATGTTCGTTTTGGATTGATTTTTGTCCTTTTCTGAATATCCGTTACCTGCACAACATAAATCACAAAACACATAAATACAATGTATTTTTGGTATATTTTGGTCATTTTAGTTACGTTTTTATAGGCAAAAGGTATGTGTAATTAAACACATACCACACACCTATCCTCATCGTCTTGCTCATCCTCTTCGTTAGTTTGATAGGATGCCTTACCTCAAACCAAATCATAGTCAAGGTTGTCGATGCCATGATCATTATTCGGCTCCTTTTCTTCAAGAATATCCTTCTCATTATTCGACCCTTCATGATTGTTAAATGTTCTAGAAACATCCAGGTAAGGATTATAGTTAGCATCGATGTTGGTGTTCGCGTAAGCCCTATTTATATGATTTCTCAAATTAGAGAATGGAGAACATTTGTGATCATTCATTTTCCACCAATATTCTTCGAGTTTAACCTAAACTCATAATCAAGTTCATGAAAGTTTCCGAAGCATTCTTTCAACCATGCACAAAAATTTATCACTCCATGAGTTGCATCTCGCCATGACCTCTCATAGATGGATTTTTTGCTTCAAAGCTTCCTCCTTTAATTTTCCATCTACCAAATCATTATACCATTCGTAATCTTGAAAGTAGGTCATGTAACCAACTCGAACCATCCCCGGTAATTCTCCTCCATTGCAGAATCCGTCATCATTCGAGTTGGAAGTAGGCCATTTAGCTTTCCCATTCCTGAAATAGATAGGCTCACAAATATGATGGATGTCATCAATGGGGATTCCATTTTTTGACCATGGTTCCTTGGGAACCCGTGGTATTCCTTTGGTCCATTCGTCCATCCACTCATTTTTAAATTCATCATATGTCTTGAATCAGAAGATATCACTAGTAAGTAAATCGGTATCAATTTTGAGAAGGTAATTAAATTCATTGAATGCCTTGCATATAGGTGTCTCAAAGTCAAATATGTTGGTCTCGATCCTAAAGATTACAGCAACTTCGTCCTTATTAATTAAATTTCCATCATCAGGATCGTAGAATTCTTCATCAGTAAGTTCCACTTCATCATCACCTCTTATCCAATAGATCTATAATGCATTTTTTGTAAACCGATCCATCGTCTTATGGTTATAGAATTTCAAAGCTAACCATTCAGCAAATTCAACGTCAGATGGGTTGTATTCCATGTCAGCATTAATTCCATGTGTCACCCATTGTTTCTTTATTTCCATGTGTTCATCAAATTGTTTCTTGTAGTTTTGAACTAACCATTTAGAAATTACTCCTTCCTGGATCTTACCATCAACCTTCATATGATTGCCATATATTAAATCAAGCCATTGCTCAACAGTGACGTCCATTAGCCTTACCAATCTTTTGTTAACAAAAATCACTGCTTTAGCGTAAATCCTCTCATTCTCATCATAGCATACTCGTGGCTCATAAATATCAAGATCACCATCATCCGAATCATCCCCTTCTTTCTTATCAAATGGAATGGTAGGAAGCCCAGGAATCTCAACCTTATAAGTAAACAAATCGTCATCCATTTCACTCAATCGGCTGAATTCATTGAAGATAGTTCCAAGTGGTGTATTGCAAGCGAACGAATCATCATTTATCTTAAGTAATCCAAGTTTTTCGAATCCTTCCTTAATTACCTTCATCTTTGCTACTAAAAAGAACCAGAAGATCATTAGTAGAACTAGTTTGGGAAAAAGTATATGGAAAAATTTAAGCTCGGAATTCGGATATGACAAACTTATTTCTACTGCTGTATCAGATGATCGATATGCCGTATTCAATGGATTTGAATACGCCACATAATATGTTGTATTGATTTGGAAAGGTTGATACGTCATATTCAATTTTGATGAATACGCCTATCGGTTATTCGACCAATTAGTAAACAAAAACAAAACTAAAGCAGAAAATTAAAACAAACACACAAATAAAATAAAAACAAGCAGGAAAAATGGATAATCCGACT
>BQNB010209678.1:0-10321 GCA_026074375.1 Tanacetum coccineum
CTTCAAAAACTAAATTTTTGATCTAAACCAACCAGGAAAAAAGCACACACAATCTAGCTAATCATCCCATGAGCTCTAATACCAATGGTAGGATATTATAAATCATAACAAAATGGAAGATAGATGGATTAGTCAAGTCTAGAGAGAAAGTTGGAGAGAATAACTATCTAATGAGAGAAAATGAACTAGTATTATGAAATGACTATCTCACCTCTTCTAAGGCATGGAAGAGGCTTATATAGTAGCTTACAAAACCGGCCTAAAGGCCATGGTAGAGGGCTTACACGTTGGGTTTGATACCCGACCCAATACCGAATGTCATACGATTAACGATTAACTACGAGCTATAATAAATGGTAAAATACACGGGGTGACCGAGTCTTTTTCTAATATCTAACCAAAAAACATGCAACACCCAAACAAAATATAACATACAACACTCATAGTCATACATCTAGCCTCACACTCAACCATCTCATGATTTTGCACAGTAAAAAAAACTTGAAACATCATCATCACTGCCAAATAAAACCCAACTTAAAGCAGCCATAACAAACATAAACGTATATCTAGAATTACAAAAAAATAATCAATATAAAATGACAACTTACAATTACACACCACACATACCACAAACCGTAAACAAACACAAAAACAAACACATATCCAGAAATCCATAAACTAAAATAATAAACCTACATATCATGCATATACAGCCTCATCATGAATTCTTGAAACATTAAAACCCTAAAAAATCACCACAACCTGTAGCAAGCCATGTAATAACATAATTAAGGATCACATATCACGCTTATCACAAAGCTTAAACAAACACAGAAAAACATTTACAAATCTAGAAACTAGAAAAGGAAAGCAAAATATCATGCACGAAGAAATCTGTTAGCAGTAAACCCTCAACATGGATTCTTGAAAAACCAAAACCTTAAACGATCACTACAACCTGTAACAAGTCATAAAAAATCACAACACAAACACTCAAACACATATCCAAATATCCAAAAACTAAAAACAAAACAAAATACCATGCACCAACGAATCTAATAACAACAAAACCTCAACATAGATTTTTAAAACATCGAATCCCCAAATGATCACCACTCCTTTTGATCTAAAGCAACTAAGCCAAAGAACCAATGTGTGTGTGTTTAGAAAGAGAAATCATACCTTAAGATATGGAATGGTCAATGGAAGTGTGATCAAGTAGATGTGAAATTAAAGACCCAAGATAGTGGAGACCAAGTTTACAACATGCAACCAGCCACCAAATCAAGTGGCAACTTAGTGGAGAAGCCACTAAGAAAAACCCATTAACCTAATATTTTAATCCTTTGGCTCCAATCGGCTCGGCTTGGCTAGTGAACAGTATCAGCTCTAGCCGTGGCTCCTCAATCCTTCCAAGCCGATCTTATCCCTCAAGCCGTCTTTAGCTCGGCGGCTTCGCAACATTACCGGCTCTTTTCAGATCTTGGATAAATGTTATATAGTATAATTAGATATCTAAAATGTTAATATATATAAAAATATCTAAGTTTCTAGAATATGAGTATTTGAATATCTAAAATTTTCGATAACTTAAACATGAATTCAATCTAAAAATACGGATATCTAGATTTTCTAAATTATATCAAATCAAAATGTTGGATATCTGAATAAAAATACTTTTTATATCCATATACCACGTTAATGAGCGAGTTTCATGTCTCACCCACAAAATATCACCACCCTATAAACAACATAAAAATTTGAATATCCAACTGATTTCTCAGACATTTCGTCAAAAAGGTGTTGGTAATTTTTTATCATCAATGCTTGTATGAACTTGACTACTTAAATGGACACATATGGAGGCACCTGGATCGAATAACCATACAAAACGAGTGCCCTCAAGAAATGAATAAACCCCAAAACAAGTGGGTTTTTCAGATTGAAAGACATATCTGCAAGGAGGCGCAACTGAAGTTAACAACAACATAATTTTGCTATATTTTCCTGATTTCTATATGCAACAGAACCGATCAAAGACATAAGACCCATCATAATGAACACTACAAAAATCATTTTATCTATTCTTTATCTTAATCGTGATGCATTTTGCCTAGAATGTCATTGAATTACGAGTCACTTTCGTGTCTCGCCCGGTAAAGATTACCACCCCATAAATAAACTCAGTGTCTTGAAGTTTTGAGTCGTGAAGAAGATTTTAGAACGTGATATGGGATATGTAGAAGTCTCACCCTTGTATCCTAGCTCCAAATTTCCAACAAAGTGATATATTTAGTTCGGTATCTTTATCGTATGGTCGCCTTTTAAAACTTATTGACCTTATGCTCCATTTAGAAGCACAAGAGCATTCCATGCAACGTTTGATATTGAGATTTGTTTCACCATCGAGATTCATCGTTTCAGCATAACATATGTCGTCTTCATAGCTTGAAGACAATAATAGAAGATCATCAGAAAGTACTCGTCTTTTTGCACTTTTACCACATCTCCAACATAAAGCCCCTTCCACACCTGATTAGCAATAACTCCATTCGCGATATGAAGCTTTAATTTTCTAGAATTTAATTCCCTATCATAAATAAACTGAAGTCAATCTTCAACTCCCTCTTTTACCATACTTGCTCAACCATGAATAATAAAAGAGCTATAGAAGTAAGAGGTGCAATGGAGCTAAGGGAGTAAGTAATATCACCACAACCAACAAAAAATAAGGAAGTTGACTATATTATATTTTGTTGTCGAAACTTGGTTATTAGGGTACTTGTACAGGGTTTGGTTTTGTGCTTCTTTGACTCATTCAATAACACTACTCAAGAGAAGCCTGGCTGGCCGAACTTTGATTGGTGATGCTTTGATGATCAAAAATATGCGAATGTTTATAAATGGCTCCATTTTGGTTTTCTTGAAATTTTAAGATGGATCGCTACAAAAAATACATATAAAGAACTTAATTAACTGTTGCATGCAATTTTATTTTTGTGCATGCACGATTATGTATGCAATCATTTTCTCATGCATTGTAAATTTAATTTACAATAAAATATCACACTCTGTATTTGTTTTGTTTCAAATAACTCAACTCATGGTTCCAGCTGGGAAACATGAGTTTCATACGTTAGCTTGTTGGTTATATTAGAATTACAATTGGGTTAAGTTTCTAGAAGATACCAATCCTAGTTAAAAATTGTTCTTAAACCATCCATTAGTTTTTATTATCGCTTAATAGGTTATTATCAATCTTCATTAGTCTCGTATAGAGTAAATTTAGTATCCATATAAGGTATAAGAGAAATCAAGGGGTCTTCAATAGGGATGGCAATAAAACCCGTACCTGATAGGGACCCGATCCTCAAACCCGAATTGACTGGGGAATCCCCGAGTTGACCGGGGATGAGGATGGAAACGGGGAATCCCCGAATTATGAAACCGAGGATGGGGCGGGGATGTGGATAACATAAATCTCCGGCCCCGTACCCGACCCTGAACTTTTCAATGTACAAATATATATAAATTATTTGTATATTAATACTACATGTACATGTATATGTATATGTATATGTATAAGTTAGTAAGTATTGATAAGTAGTATACTTGAAGTATATTTGTATGTATATGTCATATTTAATTAATCCACTATTTTTAAAATGTTAAGTACTAACTACATATAATTCAACTAATATTTTTTTCCGAATACACACATTCGATCCATTTTATTTATATAGAATATATGATATTTTAGTATTTATGATGCTTTAAAGTTGAATGACATTTTAATTAATCAAACTATATACAACGTATTCATTCTAAGACATTATGTTGGTCAATTCTTTATATTTTTGTTTAGTTGTGTAATTTTTATGCTTAATTTATAAGGGCGAAAAATCCCCGAATCCCCATGGGGATCCCCGATCCCCATTGGGTACGGGGATGGGGATGTAAATCGATTCCCCAATGGGGATGGGGATGGGGACGGGGATGGGGATGAGGCTTAGAAACGTGGATGGGGATGGTAAATACGATCCTCGAAATTCTCCGACCCAATGCCATCCCTAGTCTTCAAGCATTATGTCATGTAAGGATGGTATTCAAAATTAGATATCCAAATTATTGTTAGATATTCAAAATTCTAAAATGTGAGTATTTGAATATCTAAATTTTTTGATAACTTAAACATGAATTAGATCTAAATAAACGGATATCAAGATTTTCTAATTCATATCAAATTGAAAATTGGAAATCGAAATAAAAATGTTTTATATATCCTTAAACCACTTTAGTAGACGATGTCTCAACCACTAAAGTTCACCACCACATAAACAAAATAAAATTTTAAGATTTTAAGATATCCAACTGATTTCTCAAATATTTTGTCAAAAAAGTGTTGGTCATTATTTATCATCAATGCTTGTATTAACTTGACTACTTTAATGGACACATATAGAGACACCCAGATCAAATAACCATACAACATGAGTGCCCTCAAGAACTAAAGAAATCCCAAAAAAGTGGGTTCTTCGGATTGAAAGACATATCTTCAAGGAGGCGTATCTGAAGGTACCAACAACATACTTTTGCTGCATCTTATTAATTTATATATGTAATAGAACCGATCAAAGAAATCAAAGTGCCATTATAATGAAAACCACAAAAATCACTTTATCCATTCTTCTCCCAATCATGTTGCGTTTAGCCTGGGATGTCATTAAATTACGAGCCATTTTCGTGTCTCGCCAATGATGAGGTGTCATTTCATACACTTTTTCAGGGCCATTTAAACCTCAAAATCATGCAAATATCCTCATTTATCGTGCTTAATCATTTCTTTTTGTCATTTTAACATTTGGGAAGCATTTAGAGGAAATACACGTGACTTGAGCTCAATTGGAGAAGAAACGGGACGAAGACGCAATGTTACAAGATTTTGGTGAAGCTTGGATTTACAGCGCGTGGAGACGGCATCGCAACCCTTCTAACGCCGTCAAAGTCTCAAGGAGACGCCTTCAGGATCTTTTCTGACTCCATCGCAGTAGCCGACTTAGAAGAAGCCCATGGAAGATTCGGCGGGTTGACGCCGTCGCAATTAACAAGCGACGTCGTCGTGACTTATTCCCTATTTATACAAACCCTATTTTTCATGTTTTGTGCGGAAAAAATCATGTGAAAATCGTTAGTAAGCTTTGAAGCAGACATATACGTTGAATTTTAGGGTTTCTTAACCCTTGTACTCTCATCATAGCTCCATGTTTAATTGAAGTGAAGTTCTTTTTCCCTTTTAATCATTCGATATGTCTATGTGTTGTTTGATTAATTGTTCTTCACTTTCAATTAAAATGCTTGGCTAAATATAAATTATGTTTGCTTATGATTGCATGAAACCTAGTTGTTTATCTTTTGTTAATATTTCTTGTTAATGATGTGCGTGTTAGGCTTTAGAAAACTAGTTTTTAATTGCAAAGCGAAGACGTCTAGGGAAACGCAACTAGGTTAGAGGATACCCACGCAATAATCTTCATACTACCTTTCTATTTGGGTGGATTCTGAGTTAGGTATTTAATTATTAGATATTTACACATTATATTACGAGGGTGACGGGTAATAAAATCTGAGAAGACAACTAGGGATTAGTGCATGATTAGGTGAACACATTTATTTAACCATACGAGTTTTTCCATCACTTTACTTTTTTTCAATTAGTATAGAATTATGAGTGGTTAATTAGTTTAATCATAACCCCCTTTTCAAACTGAGATTTTACTTGCTTTCAAAAAATGATAAAAACACAAAAATATTCTTCTCTCAACCTCTACAGCTTAGTAACCATACAATTCGAGCCTACCCAAACTATTCCCCTGGAGAACATAACAACCCTCGAGTCTTGCCTATACTACACTATAATGGTTAGGTACATCCCCCTTTGAGACCTTATCAACTTTAAAAGAAAGCTCATTATGAAGAGGCCCTTAGGAAAAATGACCAAATGCACCAAACTTTTGAGATGATCTCCTTAGCAATGACCTGTAAGTTGGATGACATGATGGAATTGCCTGAGTCACAGTCTAATAAAATATATAAAGAGAATTTAGAATGTGAGATGTTTATGGTTAAGATACCTAGGTGCTTGTCATGGTTAGGTTCTACCGATGGATATGATGAGCCTATATGTAGTCTAGGTATGATGGATAATGAGGTAGGAAATACAAGCCCACAAATTATCTCACAAATCCTCCCATCATTTGAGGTGTACACACCACTCGTGACTTAACCGAAAGAAGTAGAAGAGACTTTAGGAACCCTTATGGAGGATGAACGTTTGGACCAAATGAAACTAGAGGATGTAGGTTTGACTAATTATAACATTTCTCTTAGTTCTAGGGAAGTTCCTAGTTTTGATGAATTGGAGTCTCAACCACAACCCTTACCTAGTTATCTATCATTAGATGAAGGTCTAGGAGAAGAAAGAGGCCCCGATCCACCAACCAAGCCACATAGTCCGGATAGTCATAGGATGGTAGTAGATCATTTAACCATTTATACACCACCTTCATCTCACGCGGCGTCTTTCTACCCTAAGGATGTGTATTGCTATTATCACCCATGTATAGATAACCCTAAAAAACATTACGGATTTAAACCAGGTTTACAAGGATCAAAGGTGATAGAAGATGATTTCTTAGGAGAATGACTTAGTTTACCCATTAAACAAAAGAATTAAAAAAGGTAGGATTTTAGAAACACACCATTTGGAGCATATACTTCAACAACCACTTTTTCAACATATGGATCCTTCTCTCCATAATGGTATGTACCGTTACTATCACTCACACTTGACCTTATGTGTAGGGAAACCCTCCCTTTTAAGTGTTAAATAAGGGTAGAGTCGGTCTCGTGATTCGTACAAAAATAAGCGCTTCTAGGGAGGGCCATACTTATTTACTTTCTTTATTTGCATTTTAATTTTGTTTTTAGGAGCATCTTGTGTTTTAATTTTCATTATCTGTTTTTATATATTTGAATTATATACGTGCTCATGCTTTGTTATGTCTTTAACCTCGTCTTAATTGAAATCAAATGTATTTTGCATGAAATAAGTGTAGGGGAAAATATCTGGTTACTAAAAACCACTTTCAAACATTTAAAATACATAATTTTAGATTAATTCACATTTTATGTTTTGTGTGTTTATTTTGAGTCATATGTTTGTACTAACTGTTTTTGTGCTCTATGCTGAAAATTTTTCTAGGAACCAATTAATGGGTTATCTTTGCAGAAATTTTTTCGTAAAACGAAATTATAAAATTTCACAGTGTGTAGAGACGACGTCAGGATTTAATCCTGACGGCGTCCCCACTGCAGCACTTAAAAAAAATTCGTTTTTCCAAAATTTTGAAAAGTTATTTATGTTTAATTTCCAGAATTTTTAATTTCCCAAACTTTTGGAGAAAGCCACGATTACATTATTACTAACATTCTATCTTTATTGCTTTCTTAGGATTTTAGTTCATGCCTAATAGGGTTGTATATTATTTTCCCGCCAATTTTACTCTAGGTATGGTTGTTTTTATCTTTGATTCACATGTTATATTAGATGAGGAAAGTCCGAAAGCTCTTCGGATTTTTACTTAGACTATTCTTGGATGATGATTTAGCTAGTTTATCTTGTTTCTTCTCCGGTATTGAGCAAAACCAGGGGAATATTAGTTTCTCTCTCTTTTCTTATTTTCTCTTTATTCATTTTCGGGTACTCGTAAACATTGGGGACAATGTTCGAAATAAGTGTAGGGAAAAAAAAGCCTTAGAAACTATTCTTTCAATTAAATTTGTTTTGTCTTTAAAATGATGTGTAATATACCGAAACATAGTTTAGGACGGTAATTTTAGCCCAAATTTAAAAAATATTATGGCATATATCGGTGAAACTGTAGTATTAGAAGCGTCTTGTGGATAGAAGTTATATGACTAGCACAAAAAACCCTACCACTCAAAAATTTCACCCTAAAAATGTGAGGTTCGCCCCTAGATCTTTAGGAATATAAAAGCATTTATTTTTTGTTCTTATGAGAGTGTATCGGTATAATTATAAATTCTAGAACTTGCTTTAGCGATTCATCCTGAGACTGCTAGTGAGATCACACTCATGTGATTAGAATTTACTAAGTGATAAGAGGCATTAGGATAAACCCATATTTTTAGCATGTATTTGTTATGATTATGATGATCTCCTCGATTATATAGCCACCCCCACACCCTGCTTTACACTCATTTTTAGTGCAAGATATCCTTAGTACACCTCTCTGAGCCTATCCTTTTCATTTTCTTCTATTAAGTATTTTGGAATGACTGAAAGGGGATTTTTTTAGATTAAGGAATTCCTGAATAGACTATTCCGGATTATTTAGTAGTTGAAATTTTTTTACACCCCACCAAAATGTTACACCCAAATCACTTTAGCCTTCCTTGTATGTAATCATTTTTAGTACATTATTGTTATCACATTTGTTAAACCCTAGCTAATTGTTTACTTGATTACATGATTTCTAAGTCGAGTCTATTGTTAGTGTATACAGTTTTAGAAAGATTGGGATTCATGGATGTTTTTCATTATATAGAGAAATAGGGAAGAAAGTTAAATTATTACCCCCATAAATGCTTAATACACTTTATGTTTATTGATCCTCATAATCCGGGTCATTAGTTAGTTTATTGTATTGAGTTGTCTTAAAACTCAAGTGTGGGGGTGCAATTATAAACCCCAAGTCATGTATATTATTTATGTTTTAGAAGATGGCAAGGCAAAAGTGTATAAATCTAAAAAAATAAAGAAAAAAAATCAAAAAAATATGTTAGAAAATACGGGCTGCTATCTTGCTATTGTTTATGTTCAAGAAAGTGTCGAGAAAAGAAAAGAAAGAGTTTGATTCAGAGTTGTGTTTATTTATCCTAGTTTCATCGAGTCTTGGCTTAGCAACACCTTTTATATGTATTCTTGTAGATAATTAGATTGACACTAGTCAAAATTCCCCCTATATCCCCCAATCGTGTTTCCTTTACCCTACACCCAAACATCACAACCTTTTAAAGACCTCTTTGATAGTAATCCTTAGGTGCTTACGCTAAAGCAGTGGAGGTTTTGATCCTTTATCAAGCATATAGTAATTTATATACTATAACAGGTAGTAAGTGTTATTTCTTTCATTTCTTATATTGTTATAATTCATCATTACACCTGAGAGAATGAGAGAATCCAAACACTTATGTGAGGTGCTAGTATATAATATATGTGCTTTTAATTACGAGGTCTATCAGGTTGTGCCATAAACTATCTTTATTAAGTAGGTTAAATGCCCCTGACTTTGCTATTTACTAGGTAGAAAAACCAATTTACTTGAGGACAAGCAAATCCCAAGTGTAAGGGTATTTGATGAGGTGTCATTTTATACAGTTTTCAGGGTCATTTAAACCCCCAAATCATGCAAATATCCTCATTTATCATGCTTAATCATTTCTTTTTATCATTTTAGCATTTCGGAAGCATTTGGAGGAAATACACGTGACTTGGGCTGAATTGGAGAAGAAATGGGACGAAGACGCAACCTTACAAGATTTTGGTGATGCTTGGATTTACAGCGCGTAGAGACGGCATCGCAAACCCTTCTGACGTCGTCAAAGTCTTAAGGTGACGCCTTCGCGATCCTTTTTGACGACGTCGCAATAGCCGACTTAGAAGAAGCCCATGGAAGATTTAGCGGGCTGACGCTGTCACATTTAACAAGCGACGCCGTCGTGACTTATTCCCTATATATACAAACCCTATTTTTCATGTTTTGTGTGGAAAAAATCATGTGGAAATCGTTAGTAAGCTTTGGAGCAGACATATAGGTTGATTTTTAGGGTTTTTTTAACCCTTGTACTCTCATCATAACTCCATGTTTAACTGAAGTGAAGTTCTTTATCCCTTTTAATTATTCGATATGTTTATGTGTTGTTTGATAAATGTTCTTTGCTTTCAATTAACATGCTTGGCTAAGTATAAATTATGTTTGCTTATGATTGCATGAAACCTAGTTGTTCATCTTTTGTTATTAATTCTTGTTAATGATGTGCGCGTTATGCTTTAGAAAAGTAGTTTCTTAATTTCAAATCAAAGACGGCTAGGGAAACGCGGCTAGATTAGAGGATACCTACGCAATAGTCTTCATACTATATTGCCTTTTGGGTGGATTTCGAGTTAGGTGTTTAATTTATTAGATACTTACACATTCCATTACGAGGGTGACAGGTAATAAATCTGAGAAGACAG
>BQNB010209679.1:0-10321 GCA_026074375.1 Tanacetum coccineum
TAAACTTTCGACTAAATAACTTGTTTACGTAAATTTTTACGTAGTATGGCATTATATTTGTTATTATCAAAACATGAAGATCATTAAATATAAATATCGTTTTTACGCGCATATTTGTATTAACAAAAGGTTTGTATATATAGGAAATCAGTTGTGACGGCGTCACTTGGGTTTGTGACGCCATCACCCCGTCGATATTGACTTAGGGTTTCTTGCACCGACTTGATCATGTCGCGGTCATGATGTCTTGTGACGCCGTCATGGGCCTTTGGTGACGCCGTCTCCACACACTGAACCGTCACAAAACTTATCAAAAAATCATTTATCTGAGCACTTCTGGTGACCAAGTCAGGATGGTGGTCGCAAAGCTGAATAGTTATGTTTTGCCTTGTTTTTCCCAAATCGAGCCCAAGTCACGTGTATTTCATCCAAGTGTTTCTCAAATGTTAGTTATACAAAAAGAGTGGATCTAGTAATGGAGCATATTTACATGAATTTGGGGGTTAAATGACTCTGAAAAAATGTATAAAATGACACCTCATCAATTAGTGTGTTTAAAGTATCCACATATACATTAACATGTTGTACATTACATTTGCACCGTGTTCTTGAGTTTTGTTATTAAACAAAAGTAAAGAAAGGTAAAGTAAATAGTTTCCTCCCAAAATTGGAAGGAAACACTTTACTTTACAAATCAACAAAATAACACTAAGTTTCATTCCATTTAGTTTTATTTTCCTCCTTTAATGTTACTCGAGAACACAACCTCTCATGTTTCCTTTTCATTTTCTTTCTTTACATGCTTAAGTACTATAACTAGAGAACACAATGTTAAACACTCACCCCCTGAATTTAACTAATTACAACAAACTTTATGTACAAACTGCTAATATAAATCATGTCTAAAAACGTTATTTATATTTTTCGACCTCTCTACATTTTGATAATGACAAAATGTAAAAACGTTCTACGTTAAAAATAAACGTATACAAGTTATTAGTCGTAAATTTCCATTTCGAAATAAATCACTTAAGGTATGTACAAATAAGTATAAAACTTGTATAATGATCAAGAAAATAAGTTTTTATCTTAAACTTTACATTTTTACAAATATGACAAAACCTTTTTACAAAAATAAATTAGACAAAATATTTTTCGAATTACAAGAAATGTTTTATTAATATATAAAATTGAAATATGGTTTTCTCCCCTAAAAAGATACCACCCAAACCAGAAAAACATTTTCTCACTAAAAGATAAGAAAAATAAGCGTCCTACTGTGAATGGTCCCCTTATAGGCATGCAGGTCCCCAGTATGGGACTGACCAATAATTAAGGGACCGATTAAGTTACTTACGCTCCTCAGCTTGCCTATAAATAGTAGACTGTTTTCAAACCATTTCCACACCTCTTTGCACACAATTTTCTCTGATCTAATTCTCCTTTCTAAATCTCTATCTTTCTTTGATCATTAACTTGTTTAATATTGTTTAACAACTGATCAATCTTCTTTCCTCGAGTGTAAGAGAAGAACACACGTAATCATTAGGATACGAAGTGTTATAGTTTAGCGAGTCATTACGTAACATTAGTTACGATCTTCTTGTAGATTCGATCTCTTTATCCTTATTCTTGTGTAGTTGTATAGATCCGACTAGTGTGTTAGCTCGAAATAGTTGTGTGAGGGTCGGTTAGTATTTAGTCCTTAAAATACATTAGTCTAGTGGTAGATTGGTTCTAGCTAAGATTAAAACTCGACATCTAACTTAGTGTCGAAAATTGGTATAAGCGACGTGTATGGTTTTCTCTGCCTGAAGGGAGCTTGTTGACATAGTGAACTCTCGAGTTGGATACTCGAGGAGTAGAGTGGGGCTAAGAAGAGCTTCGTAGCTGAATCACTATAAATCCTCATGTTGTGGTTTGATCGTTCTATCTCTTTACTTTTATCTTATTCTTTCTCGTAGTTTTTGCTTATATTGTGTTTATATTTATTGTGTTTATATAATACATTATATATATATATATATATATATATATATATATATATATATATAAAATATATTAGTGTTTCTATCTATTGTTGCTTGATCTTACATAAACACGAATCTAATGTTTTGAAACAAAGTTTTTAAAACGGTGAAACTATTCACCCCCCTCTTCTAGCTTCAAAAATTGGTATCATGAGCCATGTCACCCTAGATTTTAAATATATATTGTATTTTAAAGCTTGAATCGATCTGTGGATTCTGACAAATATCTAGAAGGGAAATTTATGCAAAGAACAACACTTTCTGAAAGTGACGGTTTTATTTACTAGAAAAATAGATTCAAAACTTATGTGAAATTAAAATATCTTAAGCTTTGGCGTGTTATTATTGAGGGTGATTTTCCGCCAATACAAAATAATCTGAAAACTAAAAAGGATGAAGTGGTTCCATTTGAAAAACAAAATGATGAACTTAAAAAGAGACTTGCAAAAAATAACGATGCTAAAATGGTCATTTATAATGCATTGCCTACAAAAGAATATGAAAGAAATTTTATGTGTAACATGGCAAAAGAAATTTGGAAAACCTTGTTAAGCACCCATCAAGGTAATATTCAAGTCAAAGATAACAAGATCGATCTTCTTGTGCAACAATATGAACAAACCATCATTCTCGAAGACGAATTTATAGATAATGCTTTTTCTAGATTTAATACTATTATTACTAGTCTAAAAGCTCTTCATGAAGGTTATTCTAACAAGAACTATGTTAGGAAGTTTCTAAGGGCTCTACATCCTAAATGGAGAGAAACGGTCATGACGATCGAAGAGTCAAAAGACTTGACATCACTATTACTTGATGAACTCATCGGGAACTTAAAAGTTCACAAAGTAATGATCAAGAAAGATTCCAAAAAATAGTCAAAGGTAAAGGAGAAAGTAGATCTCTTGCCTTAAAGGTTAAAAGTAATCTAGTGATGAAGAAAGTTCTACTTTCGAGAGTGAAGACGAAGAATACACCATGGCGGTTAGACACTTCAAGAAGTTCTTCAAGAGAAGAGGTAGGTTCGTAAGTGTTAATACAAATATTCGCGTAATAACGATATTTATTTTTAATGATCTTCATTTTTGATAATAACAAATATAATGGCATACTACGTAAAAGTTTACGTAAACAAGTTATTGGTGTATCACATAAATTGTCCTTCAGGCATTGAGAATATTGGTGTATCACAAACTCTTTGGATCCATCAGGCAATGACAATATTGGTGTATCACATAAATTATCCTTCAACGTCTGAAAAGCCTCCTCTTGTTCCTTGACCCCAAAAAACTAACTTACTTTCGAATATCCTTCTGTCGTAATATGATAGCAAGGGGTTTAGCAAACCTTAGAAGAATTTGCGATTGAAACGTCGATTAGTAACCTGCAATCTAAGAAAATCTATCTCTGATGACGTCTTAGGTACTTTTTTAATTCTTCATTGCTTCTATCTTACTAGAGTTAACGTAAATATCATTGTTGTTAACCACGTGTCTGAGAAAACGCGCTTCTTGTAGCCAGAATTCATACTTGGAAAACTAGGCAAACAACTTTTCCTTCTTCTTGAACAACACAGGTGCTCCCCACAGAGAGTGGCTTGATCAAATAAAACGTATATCAAACGAATCCTAAAGGTTACGAACTATCGAATAGGGTAGCAAACGAATATCGAATCAAAGGCTAGAAAACATCTAAGGGATTTCACATATGGAAATAGATGCGGATCAAATGTCATAAGAATCCTCAAAAGAAAGGATAGAATAAATTTACCGATAGAAAGCCAACGAAAAGAATCAAGTACTGACAGACTTAACTATGTCTACCAGACTTAACTCTATAACTACCAGACTTAAGTCTGTTTACAATGATTCCTAACAGATTCTTATACCAATAACCGACTTTACTCGAAAGAACCAACTAAATAATGTTTTTATAAAAATCAATTTATAATAATAAAGAAAGTCGTTTTAATTATAAAAATCACCTAAAAATCATCTTAAATATAATCTTTATAAAATTCATTTTAATCATGGTTGTCATAAAATCCAGAGACAGTCATTTAACAGTGTATCACATCTTACCCATATAAATTACTTTAAACATCATTTTTATAATTACAAAATTTATCAAAAACAAGCCTTTAAAAAAATTATTATCACATCTTATTCAAAAATATTATCTAAAAGAAAATAGTTTTGTCAGTCAACCAATTATCATATTGTTTTAAAATTTATTATAAACATAGTTTTTCTTAAAAGAGACATTCCACAAAAGTGTTATATTCATAAAATTATTTCAATATAGTTTCCCCAAACACCATCAAGATATTCTTCAAAAGGTTTTCATAATTTGACATTAATATAAAATATGTTACTCAAACAAGGACATCGTAATACCAAAAGAGATTGTAAAATACCGTAAAGACTCTAACAAAATTTTATTGTTTGAAAGCGAAAGAAAGTACCATGAACCATATAGTCAGAATAACAGTGAAGCGAACATGCTCAAGATAATTTCATACGAAGACATTACGAACCAAAATAAGAACGTAAAGACTAATCCATACTTACGATCAAGAGAAAAACCATAGAAAAGCGTCGGTACTAACATGCCGCAACATGTTACGAAAACCAAAGGATATAATAAGAATGGAGTCATGATCCGCACTAATATGTTAGGAACAGTTAATGCTTAAAAGAAAATTTGATACTCATACGAGTAGTTAGTACCACGAAAGAACTAATGAAACGTACCAATATCCAAAGAAGCAGACGAACAACCAATATTCATTAAGACGCCGAATAGAAAAGTTAGATCATCCATAACGTCATGGTATAAACAAGGAATGCTAAAATGAGGGTTATATATATCCGAAAGAATAATCGAGCAGACGAACAAACTCCATAATTGTAATAATAGCAATAACGGGTATCCGGGGTATCCGCAAGCGGTAGATAGAAGGGGAAACTTACTAACTTCATAACTATTCATAACACAACCGCACATAATATAACATCTTACACTACCAGCTTACAAACAAACATTAATCAATGCAATCATGGTCACAAGTCCACGTATGTGATGCCTTTATAATTATGTTGGCCACCATAATTATAATTGCATCCTTTCACACGTATACTTACTTCCAAGACTACACCTCTCAACGATAACGCACATATAAGCGCATATACGACATTGCACATCTTAAACCACTCCAATATAATACAGAAAGGATGCTCCATCAAAGAAATACTTACTTATATAAAGATAAAATCAAAACGACATACAGGAACGAAAGTCTCGCAGCGCCTCCAAAATATAAAATATCCGAAAGAAATAAACAAAAGCATCGTGACGAGGTAAAAGACGGAATAAACTTATGCTGGGCCTCGCTTGGGTTTGACTTTGCCTTCGCGAGAGTCACCCGACTCGAGGGTCTAGCCCTGTACGGAGATCCGACTCTTCTAACATAAACCTTCCTTATTCGGGTCATCGAGAGGCGCCTCCTCAATTGGCTCCTCTTTTGAATCATTAAGCTATCGAGTAGCCAGTTTAAGTCGAAATAAAACTCAAAGAAAGTAATATTACAAAAAAGCATAGATAGCTAAACACATAGTTTTATTACGGTTAGAGAGAGACATGACTAAAATAATAAAGAAGGGATATTACTAGTAGATCCCAATATTGACAATGGTGTATATAATATATATACTATATATATTTATATATATGTATATATTATATTTGTATATACTATTATGTATATATATATTTTAGTTGATAGACAAATTAAAAAAACTTAAAGCTTTGAATAGCAAGAAAGTATAGTAGATCGTACATAAACACTTAAGCCCTATATTGCTAACTATTTGAAGGATCCTAGGTTATAGTTAGGCTCGAACCACCTCCTTACTTCTCTAAACCTCAAGCTCTGATACCAATCTGTCACACCCCCGTCAAGCAGAAACACGAGGGTTATCTTCATGGGATATTCATCAAAACAACAAAAATGTTTCAACATAGAGAATCAATACATGCATAAACTATATAAAAGACACGATGTTCATGACAATTACCGAAAACTAAAGAACGGCATCTTGTATTATGTAAAAAGAGGTCTATCAATACAAGACAATGTCTCACAAACCTAAAAAAACATTTAAGATTTCATTGCAACAAATACGAATCAAAATCAAATGGGAACTTCCAATGCAGCCTAATGGTCTCTCTAGCCACTTTTATTTACTTCTAACCACCATAACGTCTCACCTGAAAATTGATGCTTTATAAACGTGGTATGTGCTTAAAATACACTTACTGTTTACCTAATTAAACAACCGCAAAGACCAAAATCGGAATAAATGCCAAAAATATGCTTGTTTTTCTTTATACACTTGTGCACTGGTACCTGATATTCATAAAGGACAAAAAAGCAAAGCCAAAACGAACATAAACTGAGCATCGGGAATGGAGATGAGCTTGGAAAAGTCAAACGTCAAAGTCTCAACCAAAATAGTCCACCACGACAAAGTCAAAGTCAATGCCCGATGCACAAAAACCTAAGAAAATATTAATGGGCCTAACCCGCTACCCCATCTAAGGCCCGAGGATTAGCCCATGTAGCTAATTAAAAGACTTAAGCTAAAGGCTTTGAAGTTTAAATAGGCCCAAGACCCTTAAATATAAAACTGGCCCCAAACAGGGCCATTTGCCTTAACTGTATACATATCTTATCGAGCCTTCTTTTAAGCCAGATAAGATCATCAACATTAGTTGGTTCCTTTTATTCTTTGTCACCGTTAGTTCCAAAAGGTCTAACGGTGCAAGTCCTTTACCCAAATAGCAGTAAACACCGTTACCACTTAACCCCAAGTAACACTCCGGTCAACAAACCTAAAATAGTATCTTCGTCCCTAATTAATCCCGCCATTCCTCATTAACACTGTTTATCATCATCCTCCTTTAATCCGCCACTGTCAACTAATTGGCCAGTTCGTCCACTTAAACCCTAAATCCGTTCTCAACATATCCCCCGTTTATTCCTAATACTAGTAATCCCACTCAGCAAAACCTCAAACCAAATTCCCGCAAACCCACAGGTACCTATTCACCCAGTCACTATTCCCTGGATACTTCCTAAAAACCAACTCACCTCTACTCTCACATTCAAAAGACAAAAAAAAAAAGGGGGGTTTGCCCACCTTGGCAATCCCATAAGGTTTCATTGGCTACAAGGACCTGGATTCAAGATTAAGGGCTAGGATCATCCCCCTTGGTGAACAAGCCAAATCAATGGCTATGATTGAAGACTTGAAGCCTCTCACAACAAAAACACAACAAGCACAACTCAAGACTTGTGTTCCTCTATAAATAGACTAGGTTTATTTCATTAGAGTATGCAACTTAGGAGTAGTTTAAAACTTTATTTTTAATGTCTTTATTTATGTTTTATGTCTTTTAAATTCTGTCTTTACATTTCAAAGCATTGTAATCTTCATTTTTAATAAAAAGTCATTTCAATTTCAATTCTGTCTTACATTACTGTTTTCATCAATATTGCTTGTTGCTTTCAAAATCTCAATTCTCTTAATGCTCTTTCATTCATGTTCAATTTAGTTATGCTTTACTAAGTTCACTGTTTCATCATTTCATTTTCAAAAGTCATTCAATACTGTTATTGCTTATTTCTCAAATGGAGCATGGTAAATCATGGATGGCCATGGGATAGTGCTTCTTGGGAAGCTATAGGATAGTTAGAAGCTGATTTGGGGTGTTAAAGTTCTTAAACAAAGCTATAGGACCTCTTGTAAGTTCCATTTTTACCTTTTCAAGTCATTTTATGCAAATGCTTACATTCTGCTTATTCATACTTGTTATTGCTTTCTAAATGCTTATTTTGCCTAATTGATGCTTATTTGATATAATTCCATGCTTAGTTTAATATGTTTTAAGCTTAAATCATGTTTTATAGTTTTAAGGGCGTGTTTGGCATAAGTACCCAATTCCTTTGTCAAAACTGTTTTGGTCATGTTTAGTGTTTAAACCTAGTTTAGATTCATTATAAATCAGTTTTAGATCATAAATAGTTAAGTTTAAATCATGTTTTAAGAAGTTTACAAGTTTTCATATGCATTAGTTCAAAACTGTGGTGATTACTTAGTTTAAGTATGCATTTCTTTGATTTTTAGTTTTAAGGTTTAAGTTTAGTGTTTTTAAGTTCTAAATGCCTTCTTAGTTAACTCTAAAATATGGTATTTCAAGTATATTTACTGTTTCATTCATTTTAAAGCTTTGGGTCATAACTGTTTTGGTTTTCAAGTCATGGGTTAGATTTTAGGCAATCTCAATCTCACTTCTAAGATAGCTTAAGTTAGTTTTAAGCCTTTAAATTCCTGACACAAGTAGATTATAGTATAGATTTTATAATTTTTGAGCTTAGTTTAAGGTTTAGTGCTTATTTGATGGCTTATTTTAGGGGCTGCAAAAGCCCTTTTTGCTGAAAAGGCCATTTATAGTTTCTGTGTCAGTTTGTCTTTGATCTTTAATTTCTTAAGATTAATCTGTTGTTAGTCATGTTTTTAATGCTTGAAATTGTAGTTTTAGATGTGAATCTTCATATGTCCTAAGTTTTCATCTTTATTCATGTAGTTTAGGTTTAGCTTATTTTGCTTTAAAAATGTTCAAAAAAATCTTTTTAGCATTTAGTTAAGTCTGCTTGTTTTCTATTTAGTACTGTTGGCTTATAGGGCTTATTTCTGGCTTAATTTAGCTTTTCAGAAAAAGTGCTTTTACAAAAGGTCTCTATTTTAAGCTTATGCAAAAAGTTGTTTAAAAAATGATTTCAAAAAAGAGAGGCACTCAGGTTCGAACCAGTGACCTCTCCTTTCAACAACCAACATACCCTTAACACACCACACACATGCCAACTGCCATGGAGTCTTTTTTATTTCTTTCTTTGCACTATTTAATATATGACACTCATTTTCCAGTTTTCCTTATCTAAGCTTCATAGCTTATTAACAGCTTATTCGTTCATCCATTTTTTAAGTTTTCATTTTTCTAAATTCAACAGCTTAACATTTTATAAAAAAAATCAGAATTTTCCCTTTAGTTTACTATTTTTTATGCATTTTTTAGATTAAATATGTTTTTAATTCATAATAAAAAAATATAAAAGTCAAAAAAATATAATTCTTTTTTAAAAAAAATTTCTTTTATCATTTAGGATTTATAAAAATTAAATTTTCATTTGTAGGGTTAAAAGTTTAGAATTTAGGTTTTTAAAGAACGGGTTTTGATTCCCGTTATCGTTTTTAGTGTTTTAGCCTTAATTGCTTTCGTTTTTAGCTTGCCTTTACTTGTTTTTGCATGTTATTAGTAGAATTAGGAACCAAATCAAATCTTGAATCATTCAAACATGCGATCACGAGCTTAAACTCGATTCTCAATTCACGCCTCGTCAGGAAACGACCCGGGAAGTTTTTTTTGGGATTTTACTTTGGGTAAAGGTAACTTTCCTTCTTAAAAGCCTCTTGGAATACTACTTCTCTTACTATTATTGATATTTTGGGACTACTTATTATATATTTATATTTATATTATATATATAGTAAGAAATCTTGAAATCAATTTTTGGCGCCGCTGCCGGGGAGGTTGTGAAACGATTATTGTTTACGTTTAAAGATTAGTGTTTGAAGACCCTTCCCCGTGAAGTTATCGCTTTCATTTGTGAATATTTTCAAGTAATCAAAAATACCAAAAAAATTTGAAAAACAACAAAATCAACCGTTGTGTCACTTGTGATTTCGGCTCACCTTTAGATTACAAACTATAAGAGAGGTATAAGGAGGGTCGATACTTCGAACTTCGACCCGAAAGGAGAAGGTTTTTAATAGCTTTGCGCTTACCCGCTTCTCCGCTTCTTTGTGCGTTTTCTAAAGAGCTACCGTACACTTGTTCGATTATCGGTTACCAAATTTTTTTTCTTTCTTATGTATTTTGCTATAAATAATCATCTCTATCCTCTTATTCATTTAATTCTTATCTTCTTTAACCTCTTATCCATTTAATTCTTCGACATGTCTTCGTATAACCAGCGTGAGTGTGTGGGGTGTGGATAACCATGTGATGGCTTTTATTGTTATCTATGTATGTGCCAGCAGTGTGGTGTTAATCTTATAAATGGAATTTGTTTGAATTGCACTTATGGAGATGGAAATCCAGTCACTTGTTGCGGGTGTGAAGGCCCGTTAAACGGTTGATTTTGTTCATTTTTTGCTTCGAGAGCTGGA
>BQNB010209681.1:0-10321 GCA_026074375.1 Tanacetum coccineum
GTTTTAGTTTGTACTTATGCTCTTTTAAGTTTTGCTTATTTAGCTTTTATGATTTTTAGCAGCTTATCTGTTTCTGCTTCCTTTTTAGCTTATAGATTTTTTATGAATTTTCTTATATTTTTAGGATTAAGTTTAATATTTTTAATTTCATTTTTAGTATTATTTAGTTAAAAAAATAGTTTTAAATAGTTTAAAAATCCAAAAAAATATTTTCTGTCTTTTAAAAAATTAGTTTAAAGCATTTAAGTTTAAAAATTTGCAGTTTGAGATTTTAGAGTTTAATTTTGTCTTATTTGTTTAATTAGTTTGTTTTAATTTGCTTTAATTGTTTTTGAATGTCGTTAAAATTTTTAGGTTGCCTTAGTTTCTAGAATAGCGTGCCTTTATGTGCTTTCCTTTTGCGTTATTAGATTTAGAATTCAAATCCAAAACTTAAATGACAATCAAGTTTGATTTACGATACGAACGTGAATTTCCATTCACCTCTCACCGAGGAGAACGATACCCGTGTTGATTACTAATTATTCTTTCCTAAGAATAATTTGTATGATACTTTGCTTATGTATATGTATTTATATTATATATATCTGATGGTTTATTATTTGATATTACTAGTAATATGGAATATCAAAATGGCGCTGTTGCCGGGGAGAGGTGTAGCGATTTTTACGAGATTGTTCGTGTTCGAGCCTTGAAGATCCTTTCCCCGTGAAAATTTTCGTTTTAAAAACCTAAAAATATTTTTCTATTCTATTTTCCTTTTATATTTAAAAATTAAAAATAACCGTTTGTTAATTGTTGTATTGGCTCACCTTTAGTAAACAAACTATAAGAGAGGTATAAGGAGGTTCGATCCAATGAACTTCGACCCAAAAGGAGGAGGTTTTTAAAACGCTTCGCGCTTACCCGCTCCTCCGCTTCTTTGTGCATTTTTTAGAGAGCTACCGTGCACCTTTGACTATCGGTTACCAAAAATATTTTTCTTGCTTTAATTTCTTTTCCTTGTATATTATTTTAAAAATCTATAAATATTCTTCTCTATCCTCTTATTTGTTTAATTCTTATTCTCTCTACCTTCTTATCTGATAATTCTTCAACATGTCTTGGTTTTCAAGGTGCTCGTGGTGTGGAGGTCCATTTAACGATGGAAATTTTTGACGTTGTACCAATGTGAGTTTCGGAGACAAGTTTATCTGTAACCCCGATTCCATTTCAAATGATGAAACACCCGATTTTTCCTACCCACCTTCACAACCCCAAACATCTTCGTTCGACCAATTTCATTGTTTTGGGTGTGGAGATCCGTTAGAAGATGGTGTACGTTGTCAACGGTGTACTTGCAAATGGTGTGGGTATAATCTTAGTGAAAGATTTTGTTTGTTTTGCGCTTCAAGAGATGAAAATTCATCAATTGATGCTCCTAATCCAAACCCTTTCAATGATCCTCCAAACGTTTTCACCCACCCTCCACAACCCTAGTACGAGACATACTCGTGCGAGTTATGTGGAACGACGCCCATTATGGTTATGATTGTCCACCACGGGTACCGCTTGTCTATAAGCATAAATCGGGTTATGATAATTTTTACCCACAAAATTCATCGAGTTCCTTCCACAACAATATCTTAATTGTGAAAAATGTGGGGGTCCTCATGAAGATTATCAATGACAACCGTGGCATCAAAACTACTCTAAACTTAACCCTTGCTATGATTTTAACCCTTCCAGTTTTAATCAACCCCCGCAGATTCATCGACTCAACATTCAATACGGGGGGGCCCCCCTTCAAATTATTCAAGAAGATTAGTAGTGTATGAGTGATAACTTGATTAAATAAAATAATGAAATTCTTGAAAGAGTACAATCTATGCTTGAGGAGTTTCATGAACGAAAGCAGGCGGCTAATCTTTGTACTCTCGTGCCTTCGCGACGTTTTAATTCTTTTTATGATGACGATGATTACGAGGAGAGTACTATTCCTTTGAATGAAATTTTTTCTCAAATACCTCCGTCTATTGCAATCACACCCGTCTTACCGACTTTGGAGCCTGAGGACTCTCTCATCATGGGGGATGAGAATCTTAGCACTATCCCTGAAAAGGAATCGGACAAATTCATCAAGTCTAGTGTTGAGGACCTTGTTCCAATCCCAAGTGAGTCCGAGGAAACATCCGTGGAGTGAAGTGTATACACGTGTTGATTACCTTTGTGTGATGATTCTCTCCATTAACGTTTCATGAGGAATAAATTCTGGACTTTTTCTAACCTCTATACGTACTAAAATGACAATTTTACCTCTAGTGATGACAAGTCACTATCCGATGAGGACGTTCTGAAAGATAATGTTAAAATTTACTTGAAACCTCTTTTCAAATTCTATGACGAATATATCTCTAGTGACAAAATCTTTTTGACAAGGTGTTAGAGCGAACATCGAGAAACTAAGGACCCTTATAAGCTGACTTTTTCAGTCTCACACATCTTTTCGGAGATGCTATTGAGGATGGAGTATTTCAACCCAGGATGCAAAATTGATGAGACCCGATGCGTTTCTAGATATGGAAATTTCTACGAATATTGAGAACAGTTATCACGATTCGGGGGGAGATATAATCTACCTTGAGAGTTTTTTTATTAATGACACTATCCCTAATCTCCCTCCTAATGTGTTTTTAGATCATGACCCAAAGAACTTAAAGGATGAACCTGATAATAAAGATTTGAAGAATATGGTCAAAGTTTTTGACCTCGAGATTCATGAGAAAAATTTTTCTCCAACATATGTGAACTACCTTTGTGGATCGACATTTCTTCCTCCTCACATTATGTTATCCGAATTTTTCTTCCTCGATGTCAACCTATCCGGTGGATTCTTCATACTTCCTCTCTCCTCCGTGGAGTGAGGACGATTATTTTTGACCCCCAACATATCGCTTATAGTTTTTATTTCTTAGTGCTAGTCGGACTATGAAACGTCCGAAGGATGTTTTCTCGTCCCCATGTTTCAGTCCCTAATAGCACTCATGATATGGGAGAGTCAAGATAGAGACTAGCACAAAAAAAGCGCTTCTGGGAGGCAACTCGTGTTTCTATCTTCTTATTTTTCTATTTTCTAATAAGTGTGACGTGAGGAGGCTCGCCTCTTCCTTTCTCGTGTTTCATGGTTTGTGTTTTTATGTCCAGGATTGCCCTGGATTTTGAAGACTCTTGTGCTCGTGGTTTTGTCCAACGTTTACTCGATCTTCAATCCTTTGCATGCTTAAATATGGGAATCCGATATCCTAACTATTAGCATTAATTATTAACAGCGTTTAGATTCACGTAAGATACCTTATTAAACATTGAGACATTGTTTATGTTTTTGGTATGGGTGGATCTTTCGATTTGATCTTACTGCATTTTACCATGTCTTCACGTATCTCCTCAATTTCTCCACAAAAAATATGATGATTTTACTGCCAAAAATTTTTTTTTAAACTTAGAATAAGTGTTTGACGTTAGTTTTGTCTTTTTAAGAATTAAATTTTGACTTGATCGAGCATTTGCGCTCTGCTTGGCCCCTTATATTTATTATAAATTTAGCTTTTGCTAGTTTTATACAAGAAGCTTTCAAAACGCAAATTCTTCTAGCGAGTGAAAATAAGCAAGAGTTGCAATGTGTTCATGATAGAATTTAAATACGTAAAGTTTGATTTTATTAGACTAAGCTTTCGCGGATCTTTTATTATATGATTTTAAATTGCTAAGAAGAAGAAAAGATAGAGTTAAGTATAGTAGAGTTAAACGTTGGAGTAGTTGAACTATTAATTGTGGGTTTTTGCTCCATTAGCTTAATGAACGTTTATATTATTGTTAAATAATCAAAGTTGCTTTGGTTTTTGCCGATCTTAGTTTAGATCCCTTCGTAGAGATTCCTTCTAGTGAAAGTAAGGTACACATCGAGGTTTTGTCAGTGTTGTGGGGAAATAGGCTACCGATTCTTGACGGCTCGCTACCTTTGTCTAGGTAGTTAAAAGACCACAGGACTTGAAATTTGGCTATAATAATAATAATAATGTAATAAACTGAAGCCGAAATAAGACTTCTGGATAGTGTCGGCTCGATACCGATGTGATTGTCGTTTTTTAAAGGGTGGAACGGTTATACATAATAATAATAAGAACTGTCGGGTGGATAAAAGTTTATGTCTCTGGTCGGTTCGCTACCGATATGGCAGTCTTCAAAAGAAGGCCATTGTAGAATAATAAATCTGGACTGATAAAATATTGATGATTGTTGTAAGTATAGTTGAATCTTAGTGATTCATCCAAGTTGTGATAGTTAGGTGTGAAAGTTAAAGTGAAGTAGTAAAGTAGTGTGGTGAAGAATACCAAGGCGTGAAGAGATTGTGTAGTTGTGAAGTTGTGTTGTGAAGTCATGAAAGTAGTGAAGAAGTTGTGAAGTTGTGATAGATTGGTTCTAGCTAAGATTGGAACTCGACATCTAGCTTAGTTTTGGAAATTGATATAAGCGAAAGTTGTGTACGGTTTTCTCCGCCATAAGGGAGTTTGTTGACATAGTGAATAAAACTCTCGAGTTAGGTGCTCGAGGAGTGGAGTAGGGCGAAGAGGTGCTTCGTTACTGAAACCACTAAAATTCTCGCGTTCGTGGTTTGATTGTTACTTACTCTTATATCTTTATCTTACCTTATTTGCTCATTACTAACTATTAATTGTTTAGATAAGTCATATTGTTATATTGTGCAAGTGTTGAATTCACATAAAGTCGAATCTAAGTTTTTATTAATAAACATAAACATTAAATTAAAAAGCGGTAAACTATTCAACCCCCCCTTCTAGTTTTCCATACAAGCATCACAAAAATAATTTTCAAATTTTAGCTTTGGTAGATTTCTAACAAGCTCTTTAGATGATAGCGATTGAATAAGTCGCATATTGGCGTGAATCTTCGATGCCATAAGGTCGAAGTATCATCTATTGAGTTAGACAAAAACTATCTTTAGGTGAATTCACCATTTTCATTATATAAAGACCATTTTTCCTAATCCCTCTACCTATTTGTCATGCCGTCCTTAAGTATTTCACTACCGGTTTCACTAAAGAGTACTTTGCACTTTTTATCACATATTTGACCTATGCTAAGTAAGTTAAAGCTAAGATTTTCTACATGGCTAACATCATGAATAGTTAAAGATTTGTGAGTAATCGTACCTTTTCCGATGATCTTGCTTTTAGTGTTACTACCAAACACTACGTTACCTCCATTAATAGCTTCATAGGTTGAGAAGAGATCTTTGTTGCCTGTCATATGTCTTGAGCATCCACTATTTTTGATCCATTAATCCGGTTCTAATTTGACTTTTAGGCGTAACTAAAATCACAAAAGAACTCAAGCATTTGGTCCCCATTATCCCATGGGTCCGTTAGCGTTATACATGTCGTTTGGTTGGTTCATGTATGGATATGGTGGACAAGATTCCCAAGGACTAAAGTTGGGTGGTTGAAATTGTTGGAAATCGTTATATAAATAACCTAATATTACATGAATATTAAACGAGCTACGCAGCGGAATAAAACTAATATAACACTTATAATTAACATAAACAATAAACAGAAAACATACCGAATAGCAACCAAGCTACGTGAAGAACCGAAGACTTCTTCGAGTACACGCATGTGTATAATACATGCTAAACCGAAAACCCTTCAAGTTACTAAAGTAAGTAACCTCCACGCGGTTCATACACTACACGTCGAACACTACCACCCGAATGCCAGTTCCACGAACCAACGCTCAAGAATACGTCAAGTAGTCGAACACTTTCTTGTCACTATTTCATGACTTATGATTAACTGAGGTAACATGTATCTTATTTTTCTTCTATGATATTGTTGAAATGTACGGTGCCGTGTTCTTGGGGGGGGAGAGGGGAGGGGGGGTAGGGGTGCCGGGGTCCGTACATGTACTGAGACACTATCACGGCCTAGTCTCTTGCTCTATCTTCTGTAGACAGGCGAATCTGGCTTCATGGCGACGGTTTCGAACGGACTCTCAGTAGCATTTCCTACATTCTATGCCTTCATCTCTACTTGCATTTTGTGTGGTGGCTGCAGTATGATCATCTATAGCTACTACATCTGATAAATGACCCAAAACCCCGTCTGCTCCAAGTTTCTTTTCTTTATGATTTTGTGCGATTACTTTATTTGTATTATCACATGTACTCTGAGGCATAAGGGAGTATGCATATTTAATCAATATTTAACTGCAAGCGTTCAAGCTAAGTTTCTTCAAAAAAGCAATATAGAATCAGATTCGTTCAATTCTTAATACGGAAATAGGAGTTTGTGCTACAACACACTCACTACTCTAACAATAACGCTACTCACTACTACCGTACTCTCTTCGCTAGGTCGTTCTATCTACCAATTCTACCGCTTGATCTCACAAATCGCGTTAAGCGGTTGTCTATGATTTCATCTGTTTTTTACAATACGTTATCATTACGAGAGTCATAGCACTTAATTCTAATGATCTATTATCACTAGAGAGGACTATACATTCTACAGCATAACTTGTATGTCTATTCATCATTCTTGAGCTAACTGATTTCTTGTGCAGCGTGACTTAACTAAGCGCGCGTAATCAGTCACTACAACGGTTATAAGACAGTCAGATTCCGTTCTGTAGACGTACACTCATATCTCTTAGTCATGCATCGAGCCAACGAGACATTATTCTTATCATTTCTTAGAGTCGTCTTCTTCTTCACTATCACTCTAACATCCTCCAATAAATGTCTTTTGGTCGTTAAAGGAGTGATTATGGGAAAACAACAGCTTATAATGATTCTGGGTCACCCACGCCTTAACCTATGTCAAACTATGCACAACCGATAGCTATCCTACGTCATCCTATATGTTTACACCATGGTCGTCACCTACCTTATACTTTATCGTGACTTACTCTTATTAATGGTCGTCAGTCACATGTGACTGACGGACGAATTTGAAGCTCTCTACTATTTTCCATAAAAATTTCCTGTGGAGGTGAAAGAGGGGGGTGGAGATTTTTAGTTTTTTTATTTTTTTATGAGTGGTATATATATGTTGAAAAAGATTAATTAAATGCTCATAAAAGACATTTAATTATACAAGGAAACTAAACATTTAATTATATGGAAACTAAACATTTGACTTTTCAATGCTTATCTTTAGCAAATCTTCCAGCATTTAATTCTTCCATATGTAGAATACCAAAGTGATCATATTAAGCCCTTGTTGTGTCATTCTTCTTCATTTAAGCACATGTAGTTTTGTAATCATCAAATCAATAAACCCAACAATCTTCCCCTATTTGATATTACAAAACAATCTCCATGAATGAAACAATCTTCAATACTTCTCCTTGACTTATGATCTCTTTGAACATGCCACCACACATAAATAAGCTGCAAATCAATAAACCTATAGTCTTCTTCCCCTTTTTGTAATCATCGAATAGGGGTCTTATAGTGATATGCAACTTGGATCATAACAGCTACAAATCATATACCCACAATCACTAATCCAGCCTTCCAATACTCAAATTGCCCTCCATGACGCACAATTAAGAAAAATGAATCTGAGCAGTAGAAATTTAAACTAGCAGTAGTAATAAAGATCAGCAGTAGTAATGAAACACTTCCCCTCAAGTGGTGCATGTAGATGGTTAAACATGTTAACGATAAGCTTCCCCTAAAAGTATGTTAACCATCTCTTGAATCTCGAATTTTGTAGGCTCTATGTAATGATTACTGATGAAGAAAATTAAGTATAACGAACTTGATGTAGAAGTAGAATATCCCAATCTTGTTATCTTATTCCTTATTGCACTATAATATGATAAGAACTCATAATCTTCTTCTTCGTTTTATGAGTAGACCTCGATCTCTTGATAAATCCTCATCTTCTATGAGACACTGAGCACAACAACGTAACTCCTTTAAGTGATAGTAAATACCTGTGAGTACTACAATGTATCTCCTTACATCAGGTAAAAACTAGATTAATCAAGTCTTTATCAATAAAACCATGAAAGAGCACGAACAAGATTATCCTTCAAATGTAGCCCCACCCTTTGAGATATGATAAGAGACACAAACCAAATAATTCCACTTCCAACTCAAATAAGCGATAAATAACAATCTTCGTAACCACTTCTTCAATAAATACGAGCCTTTAATTCAGATAAGAACCAAAAACCAAAATAGCTTCAGATTTGTGTGTGCACCCTTCTGTCCGAGATCTTCTGATAGCCGAGAACAAAAATCCTTCATTATTCGATATCGGACACAACTGGCAGTATTAACTGCTTCTCGGACAATACTGGTAGTACAAAATTTATTTCTCGGACGCCACTAGCAGTATTAAAACTTCTCGGACAAAGAAAGCAGTACAAATTTACACGAACAGTACTAACCTTTCTTTTGACAGTACTAACCAACCTTTGCAGTACAAACAACTACTGTTTATAAATCGAACAACACACGAGTAGCCTACTGTTTCATCATCAAACAGCATTAAGTACTTCAACAGTACTAACCATCTTCCATGTGCAAACAGTATTAACTATCTCGAAGCATTATTAACAATTTAACTCAATCCGGCATAAACATACTTCAAACCAACAGTAGTAGTAGCAGCATTAATACCACACACACCATTCTGTAATCACGTCCATCAAACCCTAGATATGAATTAGGGTTTCGTGATTCTTTTCTTCATACGCGCACTTCTAGATCCAGTAAACAACTCAATAAACGAACAACAAATCTTGAGTTCATTGATGGAATAAATGAAAACGAATAAGAACGATTACTGGAACCCTAATCAGATATACATCACAATTGGCTATCAATCCTTACCACAGCCATATCAAAACTGATTAGAAAGTGCGAAACAATACAGTAGTCATACACCAAAACCCTTAAATAATAATAACACTTGAAGATCGTATTGCATACCAGAAACAGGTAGAGAGGACGATCATAAAGATTGTTATAACAACTTAACTTCAAAACCCTAGAAAACTTTTTACCCAAAACGATTTCTTGAAAATTAGGGTTTTTAGGGTTTCTTCAAAACCTTGTAGATCCTAGATCGAGAGCCACGAGGCTCTGATACCACATGTTGAAAATCGTTTAAGCTCAGGTTGTTTAGACCTTATCTAGGATAAATTAATAACAAAGGCGGAATATTCAAACATTGAATCATTGTTATTAATACAAGGTTTTTCATCATCATCTCTAACTATAATGACTACTACAAGCCCCAATCTTACCTGATCAATGGTAAGACGGTTACATCAACAGGATCAAACTAATGATCTTGGGGCTACACTACACATGCTAGCATCTACATCTTTCTGTGGGACGTGTAAACCCACATACACACGTTTTACACCTTTGGTGCACACACACTTTTTGGCACACCTTAACCTATGTCTATGCCCCTCTTTATATAATAGAGGTTACAAGGCTTACAAAGGAAGCTAATTAGATGCTTTGACCATCTAATTAAATGCTCATAAAAGATTAATTAAATGCTCATAAAAGATTAATTAAATGCTCATAAAAGACATTTAATTATACAAGGAAACTATGCTATGATGACGATGATGACTATGATTACGAGGAAAGTTCTATTCCTTTGAGAGATATTATTTCTGAAGTTCCTCTGTCAATTGCAATCACACCCGACTTACCGACTTTAGAGCCCGAGGACTCTCTCATCATGGGGAATAAGGAACTTAGCACTATTCCTGAAAAGGAATCAGACGAATTCATAAAGTCTAGTGTTAAGGACTTTGTTCCAATCCCAAGTGAGTCCGAGGATACATCCGAGAGTGATAGTGATTATGATTTACCTTCGTGTGATGATTTCTCTCCCATTAATGTTTATGAGGAAAAATCCGTGACTTTCTCTAACCCTCTCTTCGATTCAAATGATGATTTTACCTCTAGTAATGACGAGTCACTATCCGATGAGGACGTTCAGGAAGATAATGTTAAAATATACTCGAACCCTCTTTTTGAATATGACGACGAATACATCTCTAGTGACATAAATCCTCTTTTTGATGAGATGTTAGAGGACATCGAGAGCGAGGACTCCTATGTTTCTAAACTTGATGAGCCGGATTTTCTAGTCACATCTCTCTCCACTTTTAATGAGGATGAATGTATCGACCCAGGAGGCGATATTGATGATATCGATGTTTTTCTAGATATTGTTATTTCTACGGATATTATAGACGGTTATTACGACTCGGAGGGAGACAT
>BQNB010209689.1:0-10320 GCA_026074375.1 Tanacetum coccineum
AGCGCCGTATCTTTTAAAATTCAACTGAGAACTTATGAGCCTCGGGGAGTTTCGTTTCTCTTATATTTATTTTTCTCGTTTTCTCACTTTTAAGTTATTTTCTAATTACGCATAATGCTCAACCTAAGTGTGGGGGGAAAATAAATTTGAAAATTAGACTCATTATTAAAATTATAAACTTTTGTTCGCCCTCTGTAATTTAAAAATCTAATTTATTTTTAAATCTTTTGCCACTTAGGTTAATATATTAGAATAAAACATAGTAAAAAAATATTAAAAATTAAATAAAGTTTTGAAATCAGAGATGTCTCCCGATTGATAAAGCAGATCGACTCGGGATCGATGACATTACTTGCGCATTTATACCAATCACCCAAAAAAAATGTGAGGTTCACCTTTAAATCTTATGAATATGATTTTTGCCTTTAGCTTTCTCGAGTTAACGTTTGAATGTAGTTGCAAGTGTCTCATCCGTCGTTATAGCTGTGTATTTGTAGTTTTGTCGCCTAGTCTGGAGCATTGGTATCGGATTAAAAATTGTATGAGTGTGCGGTGATTTATTGATTCTAGAACTTGTGCTTGATAATCATTACGAGACCGCAATGAGATCATGTTCGCGTGATAAATGTATTTTTAAGTGATAAAGAGGCAACTTAGGATTTAACCCAAATAGCCATTCCATTTATAATATTATTCTTTTAGCTAATTACACTGATCAACTAACCACCCAAATAAAACTCTTATGTTAGCACTCATCTTTAGTGTTAGATACCCCTAGTTTAACCCGCTGAGCCATTCTATTCATCTTTATCATCCAGAAAAAAAATAAAAATACAAAAAAAATATAACCTTTAGCCTAGCATTACCCCTCGTCGAAAGTCCCTATGGTTGGTTGCTGGTTGCTTGGTATGATTGGTTTATTTTTGCTCATAGTTTGCTCGCGCTTTGTTATGAGGGTTGTACCATTCTAACGAAGATGAAGAGTGCACACTTTGTGTTTTGTATTTTTGTGGTGTACGCTTATACTAAGTGTGGGGGAATTGTCAGTTATGAAAAAAAAAGAAAAAAAAGTAATGAATAAGAGCTGGATTGTTGTTGAAATTTGCGACGTATTATTATATGTGCCGGATAAATTGATGAGAGGTTGAGTTGTTTGATGCCTCACAGGTTATGGATTGTCGTAACTAGCAACATGGGTTTCTTGGACTTGTCGACATGTATATTATAAAACCATTTCCAGTATATATTTCTCATGCCTTATCCACACCCTTATAAACCTTTAGCCTGTATATTACAACCCGAATAAAAGTCCTCTTTTGATAATTATACCCGGTGCTTACGCCATGTCGGTGCAGTTTTGTTTCTTGTACAAGTTATTCGTTAATACCTTTAGGTATTAGCCATATTTATGAAGATTTCAATGTTTAGTTTGTTTATCTCGATTGCTTAATTTATCATTGGTTATTGATTATGTTTATCACATGATACTCGTTTATGTGCTTTAATATGCGTTCAATCCGTATCTAAGGATATCGCTTGTAGCTTAACTAGATATTAGATAGTTCTTGCATAGTAATTTATATAGGTGGAATTAAGATCACAAATAAAGTCCTGCTAAATCTGTGTCTAAGGATATCACTTGTAGCTTACCTAGATATCGGATAGTGCCTTTGGTTTAGTGAACAAGTTAGACTAGCAGGTGACCTATAATCATTTTAACAAATAACATTCTAATTCCCTTGGCTTGGTTTAGATAGTGAACTACCACTTATATAAAATACGATAAGCAGTAAGTCAGTAAAGTCTTGATGAGCTAGAATCCAATAAGATCACCATTATTTCCTTTTAAGATGAATTATAATCAATAAAAAGGACGCTTTATGCGGATACGTCTAATTGTGACATAATTAGCGTGTCTAGGTTTAAGGATGAAGTACCGCCTTAATATTAAGAATGATATGCACCCTCGAGATAGAAAATCATTGCACTAAATAAACGAACCTGCGTTTTAATTGGAATAAATATGGTTAATAAGTTTTCCTTACATTAGGCTTCACCGCATCTTTATCTTTTGTCTATCGCCTTGTGTGTGTTAATTGTCATCAAAACCCTAGGTTAGATAACTAAACCTCGTGCCAGTATCTCAGGCTGAAACCTCCCTTTTTGCATTACTTTTAGGTTTAACTTAGATAACTTAAATACTGATAGATTAGATATTAACGCTCTCGCTCTTAGTGATCTACACCCTACTTACCACAAAACTCTATCCGACCGGGTACATTGCCCGTTATAGTGTTGTTTTTAGGTATAGTTAGCATAAAATAAATAGTAAAACTTGATACATAAAATACCTACTACAACTGACAACACCAATCAAGTTTTGGCGCCGTTGCTAGGGTGTGAAGATAATTTAATTCTTATGTATTTAGTGAGTTTGAGTTTGTTTAGTGTAGCTTAGTTAAATTTGCCTATTTGGTGTTTGTTTTGTGTGTTTAATTTTCTAACAGTGTTTATTCTTGCATATTGTGTGTTTGTGTTTTTTTTTGTATTATTCAAAGTCCGCAGTAAAAAAAATTTCAAACCAATATGGTGTATCCATCCATTTGGATACGACGTATAAATTTTCGTAACCAATACAGCGTATTCTGTTCATAAAGTCCATACGGTGTATTCAGGATAATTGAATACGGCGTATAGACTATTTGATACAGTAACAGACTCTTAATTTTCATATTCCATTTCTATGCTTTATCATATACCTTCTTCCGAAGATATATAATGGATTGTTTTTCCTCTGTTTGAGGTAGGGCCATTACAAGGAGTTTGAAGAACCATCCAACCTTTCAAAAGACCCAGAATACGTATTCCACATTTGGAAAGGTTAGCTAGCTTCTCAGACAACTGGTCTTGATCATTCAAGTTTTTTAGGGACTCGACCTTATTACTGATCCTGAGAATCAGTTTGGAAGAAGAGATTACAAGAAACAATGACGGAGCTTACTTTGGAAAGACTATTATAAGCAAGGTGTCTGGCGAGATTGCAAATAAGGGCCGAATGAACACTCCAACTTGATCAAGTGAAATACAAGACTCCATGGATTTGCATTAAGAATCAACAAGTCTTTTTTTTTTGATCTAAGCTTTGGAGAGATCCAAGTTCAAAAGCAAATGAGCTATTGAGCAATTATTTTGCATAAATAATTATCTGAATTTACTAAAGCGCGACTAAATTAAGTCGTGAATTAATGATATGAGACGACTTCCTCTTCTTGTTAAAAACTGACATGGCCTTCATACTTGAATTGATGCTAGCCCCATATGCCATATCGAAACCTACAAAAACATAAACTTTTTTCCGAGTCAAAAGAAATGACGTTACTTCTCTGATTCTTTAAATGATGATTATTCGGGACGAATTGAAGGAAATCTGTGAGAAAAGATCTGGAGCTCCATTAACACTAATGCAAGCCTTTTGGCAACGCGTTTCCTCAAAAGGGGTGAGGAAAGACCAGATGTTTCACTTATACCTTGTTTCATTAAAAAGAGGTGTTTCTATAAAGCTTTAGTGATTTAGGAGCCAGCGTAAAGTGTTATGCCGTTTTCAAACTATACACCTAGGATTAGGAGAACTTGATATCTACTAATTTAATTTGTCGATTTGGTGATTAAAACAAATTGAAACGACCCAAGGAATTGTTGAGGAATGTGATGTCAGGATCATTAAATTTACTTTCCAGAGACATCATTTTTTAGATATCCCTGAGGTATTTCAAGACCCCTTGATCCTCGGAAGCCTTTCTTATCTAGCTCATGCTCTTTCTAAAGTGTTTCAGAAAGATAACTTAAGATTAGGAATGCTAAAATTTTCTTTAAAAGTAATAAAACCTACTAGTAACATAATTAATAGGGTTTATGCATTAAGTTTGATTAAGAGTACGGAACTTGCTTTATAAGCCAAGGCTTAATGGGCGCGAGTTGAGGAAGAATAAATCACAAGGACCTAACTTTAAGGATTTCATTCAAACTAAATGATTCCGGAAATGAACTTATAGAGCATTAGGAAGAAATAAGTTACGGTTTTTGTACCTACCATTGATGAATGTGAGGATATGGATTTAGCCCATAATTGAGGATATAGAAAATAAGTTTGATGATGAGGTTGAATGCTAAATACTTAGGGCTTTATAATTTTTTTCATCCTTAGTTGAAGGTCAGTTAACTCAAAGGCTTTTCTATAAACAAAAGTGCTTGCCGGAAGATAACCTGGAATGTATTTTCAATTTTTATCAAGTCTGTCTTCCCAGACTGTCCATACGGCGTATCCAAACCCCATGGATACAACATATTGACCTTCTGGATGCTATCCAGTCTTTATTTTCAGCATAGTCGTGTTAGCCTTAATTTTATATAATCCGAACAAGAATGTTATCGGTCTTATTAGTCTTGTTAAGTAATAGGCTAGTCGGGTTCAACGGGCTTGGATTGTAATCTAATATTGTCCGTGTTTCAGGCTCAAAGCCCAAGATATGCTAAGCCCGGCCCAAGTAACAAGCCCATATGCCTACATTTTGGCTAGAGGTATAAATAGGACCCTCTCTACACATGGAAAGGGTGTTGGTTGCTATTTTCTCACATTTCATGTGTGTGTAACCTCCTACCTCACTTTCTCTCTCTAATAAATCTTCCATTTTCTTTATCTCTTTTCTAGATAAAAGCTTTATTGGTATTGCTTATTGATAAGTGATTATGAGGTAAGTATTGGGATAACATGTGGTATCAAGAGCCAATGAGGATTTTGAGTTGTGTTCGTGTTTTTTATTTTAATTTTTTTCTTCTTTTCTTTGTTCAAAAATTCTATAAAACTTACAAAAGTGAGTTTTGATCTTCCTAACTACTCAAGGTTTTATCTTGTTTAAAGTTTAGGAGTATTAAAATTTTCATTTTTGTTGTTTTTAAAATTTTCGGTCAGTTTTTTATTAGAAAAACCTGTTCTGAATTTGATATAAGATTACCAAGAAAAAATAATATATATTGAGTTTGAAACAAAAAACTATATCAGAAAAAAAGTACAAACTGAATTTGTCATTTACAAAAGCTAGTACATAAAAAATACTACATATTCTGAATTGGAAAAGTATAAAACAAAAAGAGTCCTAGCTCAGTTGGTGTGTGTGGTTGTGTTAATATTTGATTCGAAAGGTCACAGGTTCGATTCCCTTGAGTGACACTTTACGTGTTATTTTTTTAATATATAGAATTTGTAAGTGTTGGCTATTCCGAATGTGTCTTAATATATAGAATTTGTAAGTGTTGGCTATTCCGAATGTGTCTTACACGAGTGTGGGAGAATTAACACAAACTCATGTCTAGCTCCCCAATTGATCTGTTTGTGTAAGCTAGTGAGACTAGCAAGAGGTCCGAGATGATTCTTAGCAAATGCTAATTTTTTTTGTATTATTTTGTTTCTTTTTCAAAATTGGTAGTACTTTTATAGAATTTGGGTTAAGGAATGATCGAAATTTATGGAATAGTGCACACGTTTTTGGTTTTATCAAAAAGTGTGTATTAGGATTTCATTTCATTCTCAGAAGTTAGCATACAAAATTGTATTAGCTACACAAATTCTCGGTTTCATCGAGTTTTGTGTTAGGAGAGGTATTATCGAATTTTGTAATAGGAAATTTGTTAGATAATTTTCGTTTGTATTTTTCATTGATTTTGATCGAAATTGTCTTCAAGTTCTCTCTGAGAATTGATTCGTCCGACAAAAGAATTCACCGAAAATCGCTTTGTCCGAGATCTACTTGTCCGAGAAAAGTTTTTATCCGAGAAGTTTTGTCCGAGTTTGATCTTAGATTTGTTCGACAAAAGTTCTGAGTTTGCTCTATCTGATATCGATCAACACTTGCCGAATTTGTTACCGAATTTTTTACTGAATTTGTTAACCAGACTTGTTTAGAAATGCAACCCAAAACGAAAATTTGAACTTAAACGTCATCACAACACAACTTTATCTACTTAAGATCCATAATCATTCACAACTTCATCAAAATGTCAAATACCAATAACAATTTGCAAACTCAAACATCAAGTGTTCTTCATAATGACACGATTTCTTCGTGTTTAACTTCTAAAGTTCAATAAAAGACACAACTTTCAAGAAGTAGATGCATGAACAGTCTTCGAGCAATTTCTAACAACCAGATTTTCACTCAACTATTTTACTATTCATCACCATTGTAAGGGGAACTTTTTCGCTTTATACATTCCTTGCATTGTCAATCTCTCATTAAGACGGTACCTTGTCATAAACTAAAGTAGGACAAGCTCACGCACAATCTATGGCCATCTGACTTCTTATATGTCAAGCAAAAATCACATCTATCAAGTCAAATATCATCATTCCCTTTTACCACATTACTTATTCCTATAATGTACCATTCGCAACGTTCTAATCAAAACGGGCTTTTAAACCATATTATACTCTAAACCCTAATTCCATGACATCTTAATATTACACAGTAACAGCACAACGCTACTAAAGATATATACAAGACATTAACATCCATTTGGAAATAGAAAAACTCCTACAAGTCAAGTATAAGTTTTCAAAGCACAATGTACAAATCATTAAGCATGACATCTAAAATAGCCGTTTTACCTCCGTTTTCATTCTAATTTCTTCACCATCACTTGTGTACAAGCTACTACACTCAATATACAATGTGTATAAACCCTTATTATTTATTCGAAAGCTGTCTTACAATTTTTACACTCAATCCTAATTCAAAACTCAGAAACCCTAACCCAAGCTAGTTTCTAAACCATGACCCGTTTCTTGATTATAAACCCAAACCAACACTCAAATAAGTTGTAATAACTTATTTTACAATCATTTAAATCCTATTACATCATTATTTCATCATTACTTCATTATCTTATTTCAATTGTACGTAAAATGAATCCGAGAAACCCTAAATGATCATTCAACCTGTTTTCTCGTTTCTAACCAATTCATTCTCAAGTAAGCAACCAAGAGTCATTGTAACTCATAAAATGAGTTTACAAACCATTATCCATCATTATCATCATTACTTTGACAATGTACAAGAATTACAAAGTAGAAAACCTATAAAAGGCCTTATACGAGCCCTAATTGCAACCCACGACTATTTCTTTCCATTTTAACCCATTATAACCTAAACCATCACCCAATTATCATTAATAAACCACAATATATACCTAGGATCAATAATTTATCAATCTTGGTCCAATGTACACGAATTATAAGCAAAGAAAGTCAAGAAAACCCTAAACCGCACCATTTGGAACCCGCGACCTCACTTCTTCATTTCTAACCCGTTTTAACCCAAACCAATTGCAAAACTTTGCTAATAAACGTTAATTCAGACCTTAGGAACATATATCAACCATCCTTAATCATTATACATGAAATGCAAGCAAGAAAACTTGTGAAAACCCTTGTCAAGCTCAAAACTGACCCACACCCTTTCTTTGCCTTCTTTGACCCATTTAAGACCCATCCATGTGCAAGATACTTACATAAAATCCTTCTAGAAACCCTTAAGCAGCTTACCCACCTGCTTAGACCTTTCCATGGCCAAAATCAAAGCCACATGAGTCTCTTTTTAACCACAACAGCCGCGGCAGCCATATATGGTGTCCACACCATCATTCTAGCTTCCTAGCCTTCACAACTCATTATATAGCTTCAACACATCTTACACTAGGCCTCCTATGTGTCACACATCAGATTTTATGAGTTACTTAACCTCCTTGGTCTCAAACTACTATAAATAGGGACCTTATGTCTTCATTCCAATTTGCACCCAACTTCCTCTTCTATAACCCAAGTGAGCAACTATTCTCTGCTCCATTTGATCCTAGGATCATCTAATAAGATCAAGCAAGCAAAGCTTTGAAGCCTTGAAGCCCCGGAGTCATTATTCTAGGTGTACGAAGCTAAAAGTCTTGATTTCAACCCGTTTTCAAGCTTTAAGCTCAAACCCAGGTTCTAGATGTTCTACTTTTGATCCTACACACTTATAATGTTCATATGATCCTAAATATAACTCTTGGCTAAGCTTATAATCATCAATTTCCTGCTTCATTTTCCATTTTGATCCAAATTACCATACACCTGAAACCCTAAATTCCGCATGTTCTAAAAATAAATGTTATAAGGATTAAATATTGTGATTACTTTACTAGCTTGCTTAAATAATGTTAAAAATATACCAACTTTATTGATTAATTGACCGGATTTTGAACTTAAAACCCGCGCGTTTTAGTTTTGAAACCCTAATTTGACCTGTTTTGCTTCCTAGCTTAACGAATCGTTATTCTAAACTTTCGTTGCATTAAATCTTCATATTTTAGTTTATTATAACTTTTAAATGTCTATTGAATATTTAAAATAAGCTTGCATGGTAATTTGGACATGTTTTGTAATTATAATCCATGCAAGGGGTATATATCGTAACTTTCTGAACTTAATAACTAGAAGGGCTGAATATATTATTTTATCAAAGTCATAACTATAAGGGTCTATTATGTTACTTTACAAAGTAAAAGGTTTACTTTGTAAATCTTTTAAACTTGAAGGACCAAATTCGTAAAAGTGCAAACCCTAGGGGTAAATTCTGCCACTTTTCAAACTTAAGGGTCTAAAATGTAACATTTTTAAAAAGTATAAAAACAAGTTTAAAACCTTACAAGACATAACTTTAATTAACGCTTCTCGTGCTTAACATTTCCAGATATTAATCGAAATGCTTAAAACCGATTATATCATATCACAATACTAGGGAGCTTCATATTAAGGGGTTTCATCTTGGTATTACGTTCTTACTGAGTTGTTGGGTTTACGATTTAAATTGCCCTAGCTCCTCAAACTTTTACTAAATGACTTCTGAATTATGATGGCCCGAACGGTGATACAATAATTCTAAACTCTTCAATCAAACTCATAACTCTTAAAACTAAAGTTCTAGAGTACAATCTTCCTAAGACTCAACATATTTACTCAGGTTGCGTGACGTGGCTGTTTACTATCATTTGCTATATCAACCTTCCCTGTTAAGATTGTGATAAGGTCGTCAGCTTTCATTTTGGAATATTTATTACATCTACATATCAGGTGAGTTCATAGCCTCGTCTTTCAATCTTTTGAATGTTTTATAAACCCGCGAGGGGGATACATGCTCAATTATTTTTAATATATACAAGTACTTAAAAACTGATATTGTGAAATTCATAACCTCGTCTTCACTTATTTACATGTTTTATAAACCCGCCAAGGGGATACATGTTTGTTTACAAACTCTTTTGCATACTCGTTTATCTTATAACAACGTGATTACTTTTCAAAGATTGAATGTGTTCATAATCTCACATGCTTTATAAACTTGTGATACCTACTGTAAACCATGAATGCAAGTGTTCTCTAAACTATATGCTACCCTGATATATTATTGCCTAAATACATGAAAGTATCTCTTAGGGTAATAACTCCTAATATCTCTTTGGGTTGTATCTCCCAATATCTCTTTGGGTAATATCTCCTAATATCTCTTTGGGTAGTATCTCCCAATATCTCTTTGGGTAATATCTCCCAATATCTCTTTGGGTAGTATCTCCCAATAGTATACCCATGCTTGGGGTAGCCAAACGCACTATATTTGTCCTAATAGGTAACCTTGGCAAGTTACCTTTTCCACGGGAACATCTGTCCCTAACCAATATCACTACGATGATTTCCTTGTTAATGTATTGATGTCATGAGCTTAGATGCATTAAATAATGTTCCCCATGATGATTGTCCCTGCAATGCCAGTATTTCCACTATAACTTGTATTCAACTATTACATTTCAAACCTATGAATTTCACTCAACTTTTGTGTTGACCCTTTTTATGCATGTTTATCTCAGGTAATTGAGCAACTTATGGCATGGAGTAGCATAGACATGAAGATGGCTAAAACTTGTTATCATTCACATTTTATGTTTCTAGATTTTGGGACCTGCCTTTGTAAAACCCTGATTTGAAATGAATGATAACATATCTTTTGAATAAACGTCTCTTTTGGGTCGTTTTCTATGATTATGATCGTTGTATCCATGAAGTAATACCCCAGATTAGCTTCCGCTGCTATATGTAAAAATGCGGGTGTTACAGATTGGTATCAGCGCCATGGTTATAGAGAACAAGGTCAAAACCTTAGCCAAAAGTTCAATATAGACCCAATATTTGTCATAGACCCAATGAACCAATCCTAGCCACTCATTTTTTCATCAAAA
>BQNB010209690.1:0-10320 GCA_026074375.1 Tanacetum coccineum
TTGACGGTTTTGGTTACGAGATTGAGAACGAGTGCGCATGCACTAAAATGTAAAAAGAAAATTTATACTAATTTTTTTTGGTTTATCAAAAATGAATTCACAATTTATTTTAATAACGGACAACGAAATAAGACAACTTAATCCTAATAATCAACAAGCTTCTCGGTAACTCTTTCGAAAAGAAAAACGCACAAAGGAGCGGAGGAATAGGAAAGCGCGAAGCTATTAAAAACCTTTTTCCTTTAGGGTCGTAGTTCCAAGGAACAACCCGCCTTATACCCCTCTTTGAGTTTGTTTATCTTTTAAAAGGTGAACCGTACCTCGCAAGTGACACAAAAGGTAAGTTTTTGATTCTTTGGTTCGGGAACTTATTAATGGATAATACTACTTTTTTTTTTTTTTTTTTTTTTTTTTTTTTTTTTTTTTTTTTTTTTTCTTTTTTTTTTTTTTTTTTTAAATTGAATATTATATGTTGGTGTTCTTTTACCAACTTGATTGATTTTTTATTGATAATTAAAGACAATGTTTTTTTTTATCTTTTTGGTTTTTTTTTTGATGATAATTATACTAAAAAGAAAATGAAAATATTTTTGTACTTTTAGGGTTTTTTTTATAAAGCAAATAACTTCAAGAATGAAGGATCTTCAAAAACTAAGTTTCAAACAGTACGGATAATCGACTCACAGCCTCCCCGGCAACGGCGCCAAAAATTGATTAGCTCTTTAATCAATCCCTTTTTATATAAATAAATACATAATACTTATAAATATATAATAAGGATAATTATCAAGAAAATCAATGAAACCGGAAGTAGTATAGAATTCCCGGGTCGTTTATCCCCAACGAGGCTGGACTTGAAAATCGGTACAGTCGGAAAGTTGGAATTTGAATGATATTAATGATTAAGAGGATTAGAAAGCTAAATTATCTACTAATATGCAAAAACGATTAAGAAAAACCTAAAAATTATGAAATAAAACTAAAAAACGAGAGCAAGAGCCCCGAACAAAGGGGTCAAAAACATAAATTCTTAAAAATTAACCCTACAAAGATTTTTTTACTTCTAATCTACTATATGTTACTAAAAACGAAGAATAAAAAAGACTAGACTAAAAATGGAGCTAAAACGAGCTTAAAAATGAGAAAACAAAAACGGGGTCAAAACCCGTTCTTTAAAAAGTAAAATTTTGCAAAAACGACCATACGAAAGATTTTCTATTTTTCCTAAGTGAATACTGATAAAATAAAATTTTCTAAAAAAGAAAAATATTTTTTTTTGATTTTTATTTAATTTATTATAATTAAAAAACATATTTAAAGAAAATAAATGATAAAAAATATCAAACGATTATAAAAAATTCTGAAAAATCTAGGAAAAATAAGTTAAACTATAGAGATCCTATAAAAAATCTAAAACTGGAAAAACAGCTTATAAATAAGCTATTATAAGCTTAAAAGTGGCTATGGGCTTAAAGGCTAAATTGGGCTTATATATTTAATATAGCAAACCTCTACCGGATGAGCTATTGTAGCACAGCGGTAGAGGTGTTGTTATAAAAGTGTTGGTAGAATGGGGTTGAGGTCTCGAGTCCGAGTCTTGCTCACTCGGGGTCTCCCCTAATCCCAACACATTTATAACTCATTTTTTTAAAAAACTTTTTGAAAAAATAAAAAATAAGCAACTTAAAAAAAGGAAAAATTTTTGTAAACTACAAATAAGCACGAAATAAACTAGAATAAAGGGACAGTTAAGCTAAATTTACAATAAGACTAAAAAGTTGCTAACTGTTAGGCATTTTTAGGCAAATAAGCAAATGAAAACTTAGTAAAAGCTAAGATAGACAAATAAGCAATATCTAAAAAGCCTTAAGAACAAAAGTTAGCAACTAAAATAAGCTGGAATGGTAAATAAGTAAAAAAAAAACTATTAAACACTTAACATTTACTCTAGAAAGGTACGTAAGCTTAAATAAATTCTAAACTAAGGACAATGAGCTAAAATGGGCTTAATCTATTCTAAAAAGCTAGGCTAATCCTAAATAAGCAGAAGTAATAAGCTAATAAGCTTCAATAAGCAAAAAAAACCTCAGCAGTACTAACTTGGAGTTAGTACTGTTTGGTGAAAAGCCCAAGAGGACCTTTTCTAGCTTAAAAATAAGCTACCTATAGGGACTTTTGGCTTTCTAGCTTATAGGAGCTTAAAGAGCTACTGATAGGCTTTCTAGAAAAGCAAGATAAAACTAAGGTTGTCCTATAAATAAGCAAGAAAAAAGGACTTGAAAAGAAGCTTTTGCACCAGGAGAGATGGTACTAGTTTCAAAGGGGCTTAAAAGTGAGCTTAGAAATAAGCTTGCAAATAAGCTTAAGACAGAAAAATAACTTAAAACAGATTAAGAGTGACTCAAAATAAACTTGTATGCAAAAATTTAGAGACTAAAAACAACAATAACCATCTGAATTTGATGAATGAAAATTGGCAGTTTTTTTTACACAAAAGAAATCTTAACAAAAATTTGACAGTTTTGTAAAAGATACAAGGAGACGAAAAAGAAACTAGACCAATGCAATATGACTATAAAAAGAGAACTAAAACAAGATTCAAAAGCTGTTTTTCAAAGCCTTAACCAAATAAGCACTTCAAATTTGTTTTGTCATGACAGATTTTAAAGACAAGTTAGGAGAGACTCAAAACAAGCTTTAAGACCATAAAACTAAAAAAACAGATTATAATGACTAAAATAAGCTAGTTAAAGATGGCTAAGTGACCCCAACCCATTATCTTAACCATTCTGACCCATTTTGGGCTTGACCCAAACACCCCTTTTAGTTACTAAAATGCATTTTTAAACTGATTTTTAAGGATTTAAACCTAGAATTTCAAAAACAGATGATGATTGATCAATATTAAGCCATAAAAACAAAGTTCAACCAAAGATAAGCACTTTAAATGAGCAAAACATAATAAGCAGTTTTAAAGCTAAAATGGATAGTTCCAACTTAAAACTTAAACAAATGACTTACAAACTTAAGAACAAGCATAATGAGCAATAAATATCATGAATAAGCAGAGATAAGAAAAAATAAGCAGTAAATAAGCAATGCTACAGTAAATAAGCAAAAATGGAAAAATAGATAAACTTACAAAGCCCTTGCTTAAACATGGCAACAAGCTTATAAATAAGCTAATCAACAAGCTCTAACTTGTCAAAGACAAGCTAGTGAAACCCATAAGCCCTTCCAAATCCGGCTTATCTTCCAATAGCTTTTTAGTGATTTTTGAGAGAAAATGCCTTAAACATTATAAACTATGAAGAAGTTTATAAAGTTTAAGGGAAAACAGCTTAAATGTGTGTATAGAAAGAGTTTTTGTGAGCTTTGAAACAGTTTCAAACCATAAAATACTTAAACATAAAAACAAGAATTTCAATAAAACTTAACTTTCATTAAACATTAAAAGATTACAATACTTGAAATTTTAAAAGACAACAAAGTAAAAAAGCTAGAAAAAAAACTAAGTATATAAAAAATCTCCTCCTAAGGGCTTATAAATGAGTCCTATTTATACTAAGTAACTAGGTCTTGACTCTTCCTTCTATTTTTCTTCTGTGAGAGGTTGGCAACTTGTTTTTCTTGTGTGAGTGAAGTATCAAAGTCATCTCAGCCATCAATTTGGCTTGGAGCCCAATCCCTATGATCTCAACCATTGATTTCATTTACCCAATAGAAAACCATGGGATTGCCAAGGTGTTCTTGTCCCTTTGTGAGGTGGGGGGTGAATTGGGAGTTATGGTTTTTTATATTTTTGTTGCAGGAAATGTCAAGGGGATGATAAATAGTAACAAATGGGTCATGGCGGGAAAAGGGGAATATGTACAGTATTTGTCTGTTTTAAACGTTGCAGGGGTAAGTTTGGTGTGTGTACAGGTTTGGTCCCTCAAGGTTATAAGTTATTGCAACTTAAGTTCATGTGGTGTGAAAACTTTGGGAAGTTGGCAACTTTGACCCTCAAACGTTATATGAGGTTTTGCAAAGTTAGTCCCTAAAGGGACTAACTAAGTTATGGATAAAAGGGTTGATGGTTAACGGGTAGTTTGGGGTATTTAGGCTTTTTGTATAGGCCAGTTTGATTAATAATAGGAAATTGGGCCTTTAAGTCTTCTAGTTATATACTAATGGGCTAATCCGGCCCATTAGATGGGTTCGGGTAGGCCCATTAAGTATTCTTCGACTCCGGTTTTGACTGTTGACTTTGACTTTTGTTGACTTTGGCTTCGATTTGATTTTGTCTTTTCACGCTTTTCCATTCCGTGCTTGATTTTGTCCGTTTTTGCTTGATTTTTCTCGGATATCCGTTTCCTGCACAAAATAAGTGAAAACATACAAATACAATGTATTTTTGGTACGTTTTTGGTCATTTAAGTCCGATTTTAATGGTGAAAGGTATGTGTAATTAAACGCATACCATAGACTTTAGAACTTGGCTTGGTATATCTATTCAAGACCACAATAACGAGTATTATGGATTTAATTGGAATAACTTGTTTAAATTAGAAAATTTTAGGATTACATCCAAATCGCCTTTCCATGTTGTTTATTAACTAACTACACCGGTTAGTTAACCTCCAGTTTAAACCCTTTTCCACTCTCATGTTTAGAGTGAAGATCCACTAGAACAACCCATAGAGCCAATTCTTTAGGAAATTACACCAACTATTTGTTTCGTTACACCCTTACACCTTAACCTACCCTGTTAGATTAAGTTTAGTTTACATTTGCTATTTATTTAAAGTGTAAAGTTTGTATTTCCCGAGTCTTTTGTCATTTTCTATCTTTGGTGCGGTTGGAAATTTGCACATCGCAAATGGGAATATATATTAGTAGTCAAAACTCATGTGATTTTACTACCGTCATAATTAATGGTGAATCCGAAGAATGAAGAACTACCGAAGGAATTATCCAGAATTATTATGTTCGTGAAGATGGTGAAAACTACACTGAGATTTGAAGTATAGTTAGCAAAAAAACCAAAAAATTAGAAAAATTACAACAGAAAAAAGAAGGAAAGTTTGAAGATAATCGTTTCGCAACTACCGAAGGAATTACACGAAGGATCGATTATTCGTTGATACGTATTAAAATCAATGATGTAGAGTATTGTATAAAGTGGAAGATATCGCCACTTGCCTTGTAAAGTATGTAAAATTTATAGGATGATTGGGAAGTTGACAGTTACGGGAACGCCAACTTAGGTTGTTGTTTTTTATTGATGATCAAGACGTTATAAATAGTTGTATCTTTGTCATAGTAACGGTCGGGAAAAGTGTCTAGCAACTTGTACTTTAGGTTTAATCTATTTGTTTCTTGATTTTTATTTAACAACAATTTACTTCCCTCTCACCTGACGATTAGCCGCTGGTTTTATGCAAATGAGGATCTATACGAACATGCATGTCTAATCCGTTGTTACGGTCATGTATGCATATCTTGTACCTTGTTGGTTTACGACTTTTGAAGAAAGTTAGAAGGTTCCTACCCTATATCATTTTTCATCTTAACCGTTGGTTAAATTTGAATAGGGATGTGATCAAACACACATGTCTATTCCATCGTTACGGCCATGCATGTGTGCTTCAGCTGCCTTGTTGGAGTGGTAATTCTGGTGAAAGATTGTAGAATGATTAACCGTACGCCTTTCCATACAAAAACCCATATTTACCTTTATAAACTTGTTACTCCTTAGCTTTAGTGGTGGAGATGTGTATCCTTGCCAAGCTTATGATAGAATACTCGTCACGACCGAGAAATTGAGCGAATTAGTCACATGTTACCACCTAGATTAGTTTAGTGATTTGAGTGTTTTCATCTTCCTATTTTGTGAGGTGTTTAGTCGTGTACTTGTAATAGATCAAATAAATGCTTTAACGGAAAATATCCTTAGGGATATATTTTTATAAACTTCTAAAGGCTACTTGAGGACAAGTAGGATTCAAGTGGAGGGATATTTGATGACATCAAATAACGTCTATTTTATAGCAAATAATAGTTACTTAATCATTTATATTTGAGAATTGCAGTAATTATGGAGTAATTGGTGAAAGTTAGCAAAAGGCGCGCATTCTAGAGCTTAAATAGGGATATTTTGAAGATTATTATTCTGAAGACCAATACGTCGTATCCATCAAGGAAGATATGGCATATCCGTGCCTACACTCACCAAAGACCACAAGGGAATAAAGCTCAATATGCCGTATCCAGAGAGACTTAATACGCCGTATTTAAGAAATAGTATGTGAATATTCTGGAAGATATCAAGTGTGGTTCCTACTCCAAGAAACCCCCAATACTCCGTATCTAATACTTGGATACGGCATATCGAACCGACTTCCAGATCTTATAAATAGAAAACTCAAAAACGAGTTTTAAGTGTGCTAAATCTTATTCTCGATACCTAAACCATAGAAGTCGATTTTCAAAAGAGAAGAAGAGCAGAAAAGGTCGAGCAATGCTATCAAATCTATATGAGACAACGTGTAATTCTATATACTTTAGTAATCGTTCAATTTTTGGTATCATTCGTTAACTCGGTTAGTTTACCTTGGCTAAATAATTGCTTTTGTATTTATTATGACATTTAAAGGCTAATACCTTTGGGTATTAGCCATTATTATGAATATTTGAATGTTTGGTATTTTGTTTATCTCAATTTCTTGATTTATTGTTGAGTGCTTGTTTATGTTTATCAATTTATACTTGTTTACACGCTTTTGTATGCGACCTATCATTTAACTGGATCTAGTGAAATGGACCAAGCAGATCTAGAGTCCGAGATAGCTCTCCATATAGTAATTTATACATCTAGAATCATAGGATCATAAATATTGTCCTTTTAAATATGTGTCTAGGATACGCTTCGGGCTTAACTAGTTAATTGGATATTGCTAATGGTTTATTGATCGTGTTGAGTAGAAGGTGAACCTAGATAATTTATCATATAACATTCTGATTTCATTGTATAGTTGGACAAGTAGACTACTAGTGTATAAATTGCCATTAAGCGGTAAGTGGGTAAAATCTGTATGAGCTAGGGTTTAACAAGAGTGCTTTAATCCCTAAGATAAATTATAATCAGCAGATAAGAATGCTTTATGCAGATGCTTTAATTGTGATAGAATTAATGTGTCTAGGTCTTAGAATGATGTAACTCCTAAATCTTAAGAATAATATGCCACCTTAAGAGAAGAAATCATTGCACTTAATAAACAAACCAACTTTCTAATCGGATTAATAATGGTTAATACAGTTTTCTATCATAAGGCTTGACCGCTCTTTTATCTTTTGTTAATAAGCTTACGTGGGTTAAAGTCCCTTGAATTGATTGTAGTCACCAACCAAACCGTGCCAGTCTCTTAGGCTGAAAACCCCCTTTTCTCGTTAGAATTGGGATTTAGACTGACATAGGTTTAGAATATAATAGAATTAACATAGATTAGATAACCAAGTTATTGGTTAAATTGATAGATTTAACCTCGCTTTAAGTGTTCGACACCCTACTTACCGCAAAACTACTACCGATCGGGTATACTGCCCGTTAAAATGTTGTTTTTAGTTTAGTCGGCAAAATATAAATTTAAAACTTGAATCAATAAAATATATACCACACAACGACACAATCACATAACATCACCTAGACATAGACACCTTATTAACTCTATTAACAAGACTATAGAACCTAAGACCTACTCAGAAGGTGCTAAAGATTTAAAATGGATTGATGCAATGAACAAAGAACATAAAGCCTTAGAAGAGAATAAAACATGGACTCTTACTTTACTACCACCAGACAAGAAAGCCATTGGTTGTAAGTGGGTATATAGAATTAAGTTTCATTCAGATGGAACAGTGGAGAGATATAAGGCAAGGCTGGTAGCTCAAGGTTTTACTGAGCAAGAAGGCATTGACTATACAGAAACCTTTGCTCTAGTTACTAAAATGGTAAGTGTGAGGACTCTTTTAGTGATTGATGTCCATCACAATTGGCAAATTGCTCAACTAGATATCAATAATGCATTTCTTCATGGTTATCTTCATGAAGAAGTGTACATGAGTCTACCACCAGGATACATACATACCTCCACCTTATCATAACCAGTCTGCAAACTTCAAAAATCCCTCTATGGACTTAAACAAGCAAACAGACAATGGTTTACTAAGTTAACCACTTTTATTCTAAATCATGACTTCACTCAGAGTTATGCAGACACCTCTCTTCTTACTTACTGAAAAGGAGAAGATTTTCTTGCTCTCTTTATCTATGTTGATGAAATTCTCTTAACTGGTAACAATCTCACCCTGATTCACTACTTCAAGCAACAACTGGATATTACTTTTAGCATCAAGGATCTAGGAAATCTCAATTATTATCTTGGAATAGAGTTTTAGAGGAACTCTACAGGTTAACTATGTCACAGAGGAAGTATGCACTAGAACTCCTTTAAACTGTAAATGTACTCAACCTCAAGCCATGTCACATACCAGTTGATCCAATTGTCAAACTTAATGATACTAATGGTGAACCTATTCATAATCCTTCCCTCTATAGAGCTATTGTTGGCAAGCTTCTCTACCTAACCATCACAAGACCAAACCTTTCCTATGATGCTCATGATCTAAGTTAATTTAGCCATGGCCTAAGAACACCACACTAGAAAGCTCTGATTAAGGTTCTCATATACATTAGATTGTGTCCAGGGTAAGGCCTCTTTATCCTTCACAAAACAATCTTAAGCTATTGTGATAGTGATCCATTACTGGCTTTTGTATCTTTCTTGGCTCAAGTTTAATTTCATGGCAATCTAAGAAATAATGTGTTGTTTACAGATCATCTGCTGAGGCTGGGTATAGAGCCCTTGCTGATTGTACTTGTGAGATTACTTAGCTTCTCAGTTTATTACAAGATCTTTAACTTTAACCTCCAAAACCAATACCTATCTACTGTGACAACCAATCCTCTCTGGCATCCAATCCAATTCAACATGACAGAACCAAACACATTGAAATTGACTGCCATTTTGTAAGAGAGAAGATCAAGTCTGGTCATGTTCTACCTCTTTTTATCTCATCTTTTCAACAAGCAATAGATGCTTTGACTAAAGGACTCAGCATGTCACCCTTCCATAGTTGTATTTCCAATTATGGCATGTGTGATGCCTACACATTGCCAACTTGCAGGGGGTAATGGAGATGCAGAGCAAAATGGACCAAATAGTGAAGCTACAACAAGTGCAGCAGTTAATTTAGTGATTTTCTCCAATTATCTTCATCATCACAAGAGCTTAAAGGAATGTAGTAGAATGTAGCTTGTAATCAGTACTTATAGCTTGTACACTTAAATAGGAATTGGTTGATCATCCAATTGGTCCAGTATCTACATAAGTTTATCTACATCTCATAGTTTTAGGTTTTTACTCAACTCAGAGTGCAATTATGACTTTTTATACGTTCTGTCCAGCAAGGTCAGATTTGCCTACTTTTGGTAAAATGGTCATATCTCATGCAATTTTTACATTCAAGTGTTGATTCAAATTGCTACTAGCTCACAAAACAATTGTCCACAACTTAGATAAGTCAAATCAGTTATTTATCATACTCAAAAATGTCAAACTTTCTGTTTACTTCTGCCCTAATTTTTCTAGTGATTTCCACCATGTTTTAAGTTAGGTTTATCCATTTTCAACCTAATCTAGTACACACAAAACCCCAATAAACTCTTGATCATCATATTCATCATATTTACAATTACATTTATAAATAAAATACAAGAAAATACAAGAATAACAAAAATAAGTAAAGATTTATACCCACTAAATGATGCAAATGGTGATTATCACCCAAAACAAATTGACTCCTTTACACCAAGTCTTGAATCTTAACCCAATACCTCTAGAACATCATCATTTCTTCATGCAATAACTCTATGAAAACTTGAATTAATTCAGCCCCTAATGTGTGTAAAAACCTTCTTTCAACTTCTTTAATTCATCTTCAAAATGTAGGGTTATACTTAGGGTATCTTCTTAGTTGGTGTAGTAATTTTTGATCTTGGAATTTTTGTATGAAATGGGTGTTTGGGTGGTGGTTGTGGCCGGCTAGGGAGGAGGAAAGAACAAAGATGTATAACTTGGTAAACTATGGGAGAAAATGAAAGGCACATTGGTTTTGTTATAAAGTGTGCATGCAAGGGACTAAGACACTTGTCTTAGTCCTTGCACCATATCATGCCACGCCTCATGTGAGGTGGTGGTGATGAGTTTTAAGTTTAAA
>BQNB010209691.1:0-10320 GCA_026074375.1 Tanacetum coccineum
AGGTGTGTATAAAAAGGTGCGTATAAAAATATGTGTATAAGAATGTGTGTATAAAAACGTGTATAAAAACTTGTAAAAAATGCATGTAAAAACGTTTATAAATTTTAAATATTATTTTTGGGCCAATTACTTAAATAGGACGAGAACATTCTAAATTCCAACTAATAGGCCATTTAGGGAAAAATTTCTAAAAATATGCTCCGAAAATGCGTGATTTTTGGCTTTTTTCGCGTAAAAACACAAAAGTCGTGCCAGAAACATAAAAAGTTGGGAAAAAACTAAACACGTGGCAACATTTCTATGGAGTCGCGAAGTCGCGCCAATCGCGCGAAAATAAAAAGTAGCGCTTTTTAAAAGTTGAATTTTTTTTGGCTCATTTAGGTAATTGATTCATAATTTTTTATAAAAAAATTAAATTTTGAGTTAAGTATAAATGACCGTTAGTATAAAGGACTAACGTTGCAAACGATTGTTGGCTAAATAGACTAACGTTGCCACATGACGTAGTTATGGACTAACGTTGTAACTGGACTTAACTAACATAGACGACAATTCACCAAAAGGACCGGTCAACTTAATTGGGACAACCACATGGACGACTGGTGTAATTAAATACGTTTTAGGTTCAAAGGTGTAATTGTGTGTAAACAATAGGGACGATTTATGTAATTAACTCTAAACTAAATTAAGGGTGCGTTTGGTATGCAAAAAGGTTTGGAACAAGGATTTTCACCCGCGCGTTGCCGAAGAACGTCAATATTAAATCACATTGCACGTATCATAAATGTCAGTTTTTCCTGACTTGCATGCATGTGATCTGAAACACGTTGCTAGTTTCATTGTACATAAGAGTGTTGTATGTGCCGCAAGATTAATCTTTTTCTAAACAGGGTAAGAAATAACACTACTATGTGTAAGTGAAAAATTTTAATCACAATGGAGAAACAATATAATTAGACACTTCTTGAATCATAAAGAACCAAAAAATTATAAGGAACCAATTAGGTACATCAAGAAACTATATTGAAGAATTCAATTAGGTACATCTTAATCATTCTACGCACAAAATGATTCCTAGATATATAATGCAATAAAGAATTTGTACCACAGTCCGAATACTCCCAAGACTAAAAAAATCAAAAGTGTACCACCAATTAACGAGATGTGTAAAACTCACTATATTGAAGAATTCAATGAGGTACATCTTAATCATTCTACGCACAAAATGATCCAAACAAAAAAATTGTAAGGAACCAAAAGTTCCGCCATTATGGGCGAAAATAATGAACTTCTTTACTCTGCTAAATCCGGAGAGATGCTTACTTCAAATCACCTGGATAACCCACATCATCACCTGCCATTTGTTGACTAAAAAATTCTAAATTTTATGTCACGATAGTATCAATACGACCATACCAAACCGACTCTTGGGCTACACCATTAGCGAAAACAATTTGAAGCACTCTACCTTGTGGTTCAAGTGTTACAACAATTAAAGACATGGATCTATTGACCCCCCAACAACCACCTTCATTTTAATACTCGGATCTAAAAACTTCTTCACGTATCGAACGTAGTTAACTGCAACGTAAATTTAATTAAGCTTTAGAATAATAAAAAAGATCTTTCTTTTGACATACCAAAGCAATAATTCTTACTCGAACGAATCGATACGGAAAGATAAACCGTTAACAGAAGAATAAAATCACTAAACACCTGATGCGGCATACCAGTTTAGAAAATAAACCAAATCCATCCCGGGATCCTCTCACCCTTCCATAGGGATGACTTTTGTGTTAAAATTTTCCTTTATCAGAATGCTAGAGCCAATAGAAACACCACCAATATCGGGGTATGGAGGTTGGAAGAACTCGATATAAATGTTTGCTGGAAAAACAGGAAAGCATAATTTTTGACACAAAGAAGATTGGATAACAGTTGGTACCCCGACTCCTAACATCAAACACCTTTTTTCACCCTTTTCGCTCTTCTTTTCCAATTCAATGCATATTTTTCTCTTACCTTCTAATTCTTCTTGCACCTAAATAAAAATCGTAAAAGCATTACTAACCGGACACATGATATGCAAAACTTGGCTCAGATATTGTGGTGTCTACAAAACGCAATTCCAGTCGGGTACACATGCATCATAGCCAAACAAGTAATATCCAAATTAGATATACAAAGACAAACGATGTAGTGCATACAAAACTATTTTGCCATAACCGACGAAATACATACAAAACTATTTTGCATTTCAAATCACTCATGTATTTGTACATTCGAGACTTATTTTTCGGTCTCATTGCAATGAATTGCTCCTAAACCTGGTAAAAATATCTACTCCTTCTCTAACCTCCTCTTTAATTTTCCTATAGGATCAATTGGCCCTGTTTTGTGATAGCTTCCGATGAAAATATCTACTTGATGGAGATGAGTGATCCTACAGGAACGTGAAACGCAGAAGGAATAAGGAAGATTGGAGTGGAAGTTTTGGGTCATGTGTGGGCTCGAACGGAGATAATTGTGCTGCTAAATGATTAGAGAAAAGAAAGTCATAGATTGAGGGTTTTCATTTTATACCTATTAAGGTGATGGTGCCATCTTTTTTGCACTTATATTCTTTTGGAACATAACATGTATCCTGGCAAGGCAGCCACACTTGAATTGTGCCTGCAGCTTGGACGCGTGTTTCAAACTCCTTATATATTTGCATCTCTGAGCCTAATTTCTTAGTGCATATCATTGTGTTTCTTTTGGACTGTTGGAAAAATAAAACAAATGTGCCCGCTATTTATAGCAATTCAGATTTAGATCGGTAAAAAGACAAAATTATTGATAAAATGTGCTTACCTAAAGAAATATAGGAAACCGAAGAGGAGGTCGTGATAGTAAAATTGGTGCGAATTGTTTCCCGCCATCTGCTCTTCTGTTTCCCATCTTTCTTTGATTAAGTTTGATTTATCACTGATCTTAGCATTTTGCCGACCTGAAACTCACTCCTTATAAAAATGGATTTACCATTATCTTTTCTCTTATGTTTGTTGTTCCCCTCGAGTTAGTTACCAAAAACTTGTAAGTAATGTGATGAAATACAGTTTTGACAAAAATATAAAGATAAACACGTAAAGAACACAAAACTTTTTTCAACGTTTAATTCTTATAAATCTTATTAAGAACTATACTTCATTGTTTATGGAACAACAATGAATATTGAATCACAATATATGTGTGTGATCTCCTCACTAACAATTTACCATAAATCATAGTATTATGCTAAGTTGACAACTATGCTAACCAACTAAACTTGTTCAGGGATTTAGTTGATTTAGAGGAGTAGGTGTTTGTGAATGATATGACATTGAATGCACAAACTTAACCTACTCCTTTACAAGGGTTCTTTATTTATAGTTCTTAGGTAGGGTCATACCCACATGGATGATAAGTGTATGTCCTAAGGTTGATTGGACAAGTACATTTGTACAGTTTATCTCTATTACAATTTCAATCTAGGAATGGGACAAACTCACTTTCTAATGTCAATGATGATACTGACCTTGTCTTCATACCCTATTCAATATAGTTTGACTTCAAGTGGATAAGTACTTGATCTTATCAATTTAAACTTATCTCGCCTATTCTTCACACTTTTATCTTCAGGGTCTTATACCGGTTGAGGAGATCGTATAGGGTTCAGTGAGTTTATTGCCACAACTCACTGAACCCATCACCTTCTTCTTTGGCTCAGGGACTTCATTCACTAAGTGCCGCCTTACTAAATGATTTTGTCTTTCTCATAGACTCAAGTTGAGCTCTTGAAGGTAACTTACTGAATGACTGTTCATTCAGTGACCTTGATAATGTTAAAGGTTATCTAACACTTATGGATATTTTATATTCTAATCCAAGTGAAATATCATTAGGCACTGAATTGGCCTAAAAATCTCCTTTATTTGTATATAAATATAGCCTAAGTGTTTTTAAGTGTAAATGAGTAAATACAGCTTCTTCTTACACTGAAACTAGAAAGCAAGTAAGGGATACTGATAACTAACAAGAACTTCATTAACTGAGGATTACAAACCCTAACAGTCTATTACAAAACATGAAACAAAAAATAAAAGTACTTAATCCATAGAGTATCCTAATGCTTCCAGCTTGACTTTCTTTGATTTGAGCTTTTCTTTATCAGGGTGTTCATCAATCATTTTCCTTAACATCACACAAAACCTTTAGTTTTCTGGTACCCTGATATATCCATCCATAACCATGTAGCTCAACAAGGTTTCAACATCCACTTTATAGATGTCATTGATTCTTTGGAAGTCCTGATCACCAAAGACATTAAATTGATTCCAAGCATTCTCTTTTAAGGACATTCAGTTCATCATCCTGTTGTTTTAGGAACTCTTGACCACCCTTTGAGCTCTGAAGAGCTTTTGGATCTACTCTAGCTTCAGTGGCCACTTCTATTACTACTTTAATCAACTCAAGCTTGCTAAGCTGCATCAGCCTTGCTTCTTTGGTAGTCTTTTTCAATTGTTATTCCTTTTCTAAGTGAGCCTGAATTTGCTAGTTGGTGAGATGATACAACACTTCATTAATTTCATAAGGAATTAGCACTAGGGCATTAAGATCCTGGCGAACTTTAGTTGATGCTTTGACAAGCTTGCATGGGGATTCATTAGTATCTCTAGCTATACCTTTTCCTCTATCAGCCTTAGGAGTGGTATGTGATTGATTTTCAAGTTGATCTTCAAGATTGCTTTGTTCAGGTGGTATGATATCAATGACAAGACCAGTGGGTTGAGGCCTTGATGATGATTCAATAAGATCAACCTCAAGAACAGTCTTGGTTATTGGCTTGACAATGGTTATTGGAATTGGCTTAGTATCTTGAGGTGCATGCTCATGATCGTTTTCAACCTCAGAAACTTCAGATTCTTTCTCTTTAGTGGCCGTTGAAAATGGCTCCCCCTCAGTCTAAGAGGGAGGTGTTTGCCAAAGAATAACCGGTTTCTTAGAATTCTCCCCCAACAGTTGCATTGGCTTCAGATAGTGTAACTGTTGAAATTGTTGCACTAACTAAAGGGGTGGAGGAAGAAATTCCCTAGACTGCTTGGAACATCTCAGTCACCATTCCTTTGATATAGGAAATGTCAGATTGCATGGTGACCCGAGTGTTCTCAACATTTGTGATTCTGGTTTAGAGACTTGGAAAGTTAATCTCCTTCAAACTGTTAGCAATCTCAGTGAGCCTGGCAGAGTTTGAATGCATCCTTCAGCAGCTTTAAGTAGTCTATGATTGAACTCAAGATCCTCCTTCAATGATTATGAGATACTAGCACACTAAGAACTAAAAGAATTAAGTGATGTCTGAAAGGCATTCAGTTGAGTTAGGATCTCTGGCAAGTTGGCATTTCTAAGAAGCTTAGTGAGATTCGTGATGTTTCCAGAGGTAGATGTGTTGGTGTCTGCCATTTTTTGCATTGTTGCCTTCAGAGCAAAGTCAGCTTCCAAAGTTTCAGAGACTCTATTCAAGGCCTTGAGAAGAGAGTTGTGTTCTTCAACCCTTGCTCCATTTATCTGCTCACCACTTTCCATGACACTGTTAATTGCAATGTCAAAATTGTTTCTGTTGTTGTCAGCCTCTGCAGCAAATCCTTCCACTGTAGCCTTAAGGTAAGCATACGAGGCTGCAGCTTCTTCATGCTTGACCCAGTTATCCTCTAAGATCTGAGCATAGAGGAAGGCTAAAAACCTTAATGAATCTTGGCAAGAACTCTTTTAGTGGTGGGAACATACTTATCAAATGCTTTAAAAACCAAAGATCCTGCAGAAGACTCAGAATCAGAGTGTTGATGTAAAGGTTCAGGCTCAAGCTGGGTTTTTCTGACTCTTCTTTTCTTAGGATTCTTGGGTTGCTTTAGTGCCTTAGGGGAGAGCTTTAATGAGATATGAAGAGATGGTGACTTCTCCTTTGAAGGTTCATGGATATGTTATTGAGTGGGTTATTCCTCTCCTTCAGTGGATGGTTTGTCAGTGAAATGAGGATGTTGGGTTTCTTCATTAGTAGACTTTAAGAACTCTTCATCCATCTCTTTTAGATCCTTATATATTTCTTCATCACTTTTATCCTTAAGTTCATCCTTAGAGTCAAAGAGCTTGAAAATCACCAAAAGTTTTAAGTATCAAAGGTTTAGTATTCGGCTCCACTTTTGATGAAGTATTGTGTTTCTTTTGGTCAGGGCCTGACATCTCATATCCAATGGATTGGGTTTTTTCCACCTGGTCCTTAATGCTAGTCCCTGAAAGATCAGTAACCAAGGCTAAAGGCTGACCCCTATCAGTGAGTTGTATGTTTCTTCCTAAGTATTTAGGATCAATATTGGTCCCCTTAAGTAAAGCCTTGGTTTTGCGAGTACCTTTATCAGGGTGAGTGGCACGTGATCCTATACCATCGAGTTGTGTGTTTCCCTCTAGGTCTTTGGCATCAGTCGGTTTACCCTCAAGCAAAGGCTTTGAGCTGTGAATGCCCTTATCGGGTGTGGAAGGCAATCCTTTAACAGTGGGTTGCTTGTTTCCCTCTACATCTTGAGCATAAGTGCTTTAGCCTAAGGAAACTGACTGTGATGTATTAGTGGCCTCTGATGTCACTTTCTCTTTGGTCAGTTCGATAGTGGTCTGTATCAAGGTGGGATTTTTAGTCTTGAACTATTTCCCTTTCTGAGGGAGTACACCAGAAACATTAGGGCATTGTGACTTAGGTTTGGGTTTAGTCACAGTCCGAGTCTTCTTCTTCCCTATCTTTTAGAAAAAGGAAGTGGAGTCACTAAGTATTCACGATTGATGACATCATTCATGAAGGCCGACAATTCAATTAGGGTGACTTCAGATGGGTTCTTTGAAAAATTAGATTTGCTCACGACGCTAGGCAGAAACCTACATTGTTTGTCCTGAGGGTATTTAGAAACCAGTAACCTTTCTAGGGCACATGAAATAAATCAAGGATAAGAGACATACTTTTGCCTTAACTTAGTCATGAGCATGGTTACAAGATCATTATAAATGGTCTCTCTAATGTCAATCATAGTCCCTGTAAGGAGACTATAGATTATCATCTACTAAATAGAATTAACTTGTTCAGTAGATAAGTGGTTCCCACTGAGGACTTAGATAACAAAGGTCATCAGTATCCTCCAAGCCATAGGAAAGGATGCTTTTTGCAATGGGGGCTTTTGAACCAGTGATCATGAGTTGCAATCTTGGCAAGCTTAGCCTTTACTTCCTCAGTGAAGGGATTTGCCATATAAATTCTATTATTATATTCAAGTCTTGTAGTTTGACATAAGGTCTGATAGTTTAAAAGCAATGGCGTCGTATCATTCTTCACATTAAACTTGATGCTTAACTCTTTGAGAGGACGAGCCTCAGAGTCATCAGTTGGTGGGTTTAGGTCTACAACCTCAGTAGTACACCAAAACTCCCTGAGGTAGTTTTGATATACAATTGATGGTGTTTTAGAAAAATCCTCAGCCATAGAGCAATTTTTCAAGTATTTGCAAATATTTTTGTGGGCGGGGCACTATAAGGGTAACTAAATTCACCCACAAAGTTATTGCTTTTGAATTGGACAGTTTCAACAATCATATCACCACATTGAGGGGCGTATGTGACAGCTTTGGGCATTTCCATTTGAAAGTTTTTTGAAAGGACAATGGCAATCTATCAAAACCAGATGGCCACAAGGTCGAATCCAACCAAGATCGTTGGCGTGAGTTTTGATACATTATTAAGACGGATGGTCACTAAGTTGGGTTTACTTAGATTGTTGACGTATACTGGATAAAAAAACATTTTTTTGTAAAGAGAATGAAGAACACACATAATTTTTTGATGAGAGAAAATTTTTGCAGAGTTTCTTTGCTTTTAAATTTTTTTTGTGTGTTCCTTGTTTAGATGGGGTATTTATAGGCATGTTTGAAAAAGAATTTATTATCAATTTATTTTTTGAAAATAGTTTTTTAAATGGTTTGGTATCCACATTTAATGTGATTCCCTTCCACTAGTTTCACTTTCGTCTTTAATGTCAACTGTGTAGCCGTTACTCTGTCGTTTACTTTTTGCAGGCATGACGTGTGGATTAATGGATTTGGTAGGAAATGAAAGGACGTTTTGGGAAGAGATTTTGTTTGTGAGAGTTAGCATTAAATGCTTAGTGGGATATTTGAGTGAAAATAGGAGTAGTGGGACCCATGACTGTTGGATGGCAGATAGATAAGGAATATTTGTTCCTTATTAATGTGTTCAGTCATCAACCTATGATATTAAGTAACTAAAGACTTAGAGAATTTAGTTACTCATTTAATGTGTTCCTCAGTGTCATGGGATCATACTTGTTATCAGTGAGAGGGTTTAAGGGAGTAGAGAATATTTACACCATAATAAACTTGATTAATCAAGTAGACTGATTAATCAATGTTAAGGATGCCTAATTCTGCTTTCAGTCTTGTGAAAGTAGGTTCATCCAGGGCTTTGTGAAGATATCAGCTAGCTAATACTCAGTGGGGATGAACTGTAGTTTAATATCTCCTTTTAAGATGTGGTCCTTGATGAAATGATATCTTATATCAATGTGTTTGGTTCTTGAATGAAGGACTGGGTTGTTGGATATGGCAATGGCACTGGTGTTGTCAAAAAAGATGGGTATGTTAGATATTAGAAAAAGACTCGGTCACCCAGTGTATTTTACTGTTTATTATAGCTCGTAGTTTAATAGTTAATAGTCCATTTTTTGGTTTTAAGTCGAGTACGAATACCCGGTATATTGTAAGTACTATATATATAGCCTCTTCCAACTTTGGAAGAGGTAAGCTAGTTATTATTTCATTTACAAAGAAACACATTTTCTCTCTCTAGAATATTCTCTCTAGTGTTTCTCTCTCTGAGGGAACGGTCTCAGATGTTATTACTGGAGGAACCGAGGGTGCAGTTCAACAAGGTCCAGTACATGCTAGAGTCTTTAACGACCTTTCGGCTGAAGAAAAGGAAAGGTATAAAGCTGACATTCGTGCAACCAATATCCTACTTTAGGGTATACCAAAGGACATCTACTCACTCATCAATCACTATACTGACGCTAAAGACATTTGGGAAAACGTGAAGATGATTCTGGAAGGTTCTGAGTTAACAAAGGACGACAGGGAATCTCAGTTATACGATGAATTTGAACACTTCCGTCAAATCAAAGGAGAAACCATTCAAGGATACTACGTTAGGTTTACGAAGCTCATTAAGACAGAGAAACATCAAGATGACCATGTCCAGGATGCAGCTTAACTCAAAGTTTGAAACAAACATGTATGCATGAGTGGAGTAAGATTCATAACTGAAGTCAACTAAACAGAAGGTTTGAAAGAGTCAAACCTGTGATCATTGTATGCCTACTTAAAGCCAACATGAGGTGCATCTAATGAGAACAGAATTATGATGGGAAAGGTCGGTCAACCAAATAATGATCCTTTACACTAGAGCCGGACGCCTCAGTTCAGCATATCCAACACAATCATCCAAGTCTCCTAAATCCTCAACAGAACCATATCCTTCTGACAACTTTCAATTGAACTCAGGAAGTTCCTCAACAGAAAACTTGATTGAAAGTTTATCCAACACACTTGCCCTCCTCACTCAATCACAAATCACATCTTCTCAAACAAACAATCAACATATAGCGTCGTCAATTCAAGGAACAAATCTACGGTTCAGGACGGAAATTGCGGTTCAAGATGTCCGTGAAGATACAATCGAATAATCAAGGAAGACATTTCAGAGAAACAATGCAAGAGGAAATGTATAAGCTGGGTATGTAGGGGAAAAAAAGGACAGAACAGAGGAGGCATGATTACACCTGGAAAGCGAAACCCATTAAGTGCTACAAAACTGTACCGTACTAGGGCATGTACACGAAATGACCAAGACCAAAGCGACTTTAAGATTCATACTACTTCAAGGACAAGATGCTACTAATGCACGCCAAGGAAGTGTGAGTGGCAGTACTGGATGAAGAACAGTCGTTGTTTCTTGCAGGGGAACAGGTTACCAACGTTGATGATGATGTGGATGATTCACAACCGAGAATGATTTGGCACTCAATGTGGATCACATTTTTGAAGCTGATGAATGTGATGCATTCGACTCTGATGTTGATGAGGGTCCCACTTCACAGACCATGTTCATGGCGAGCCTGTCATCGTGACCCCTGGTCAACTCAAATCAGGGCTCGCTCCAACCGACAAAGAGCTGGAAATGTTATTTCAACCA
>BQNB010209692.1:0-10320 GCA_026074375.1 Tanacetum coccineum
ACCACCGGTTGGGTCCTCAACCGTCAGTTAAGAAGTTTTCTGAGGGTCCTTAACCATTGGTTAAGGACTTAATCGTCGGTTAAGGGGCTGCACTCCCTCCCGGTTTTTGCTATTTTGTTTCCTTCGTAACTAATGAACCGTAATGAGTTAGGGGACGTTTTTCATATCGTTAGAAACATAATTGAGCCATTTATATAAAAATTATACTTTTAGAACCAGAATCATAATTGTATTTTAAAAATGATATTAGCAAGAGTCAAGGGTCATTAACAGGACCTTTTTATATCTTTAAAAAAAGTTCACTCGAGTCAAGGGCGTTTCACTAGCCTAGTTAATCCTCTATCAATGCTATGATTCCTTTCGATCCTGCTATGCTTTGATTCTTGCGCTTGCTTTTTCTTAGTGCAATGTCTATTGCTCGTTTTATATAATGTTTCTAATATCATTAGGTCCGATTTATAGTCGAAACCTAACCTATAATTCCTATGATCTCAATCCCGTTGTTCACGGCGACTGGGCATCTAGTTCATACTGATTAAGTACCCAACTATCTTATAGACTTATCTAATGTTGACAATCCTAATTCTTGACATTTAAACCCCCATTTCGGTGCCAACTAACCAAAGGTTTACCTGCGTTTTTAAAGTACCTAATATAGTGTAGGAAATGTATGGACAACCCTTACAATCAAAATGGATGCCATCACATCTCGAGTAACTTACTAGACTACTTTTCAATTGTTCACACCTACTCACTAGCTAATAAGCTCTACATTAGCCTTAATACTATCAAAGCGCGTGGATCATTCAATAAGCACATAAGATATCCATATAAAATTATAATTAAACGAATAAATAAGAATAAATACATTAATAAATTCATAACTAGGCTAACATTTAAAGTGTTTAGCTAATAACACTCAAATTGTACATGTTTTTAGTCACGTTATACGTACTTTTATGCATGTTATTTGGTTAATATCATGAGATTTTGTTACTTAATCATTTCAAAGTTTGTTTGCAAGTTCATTTGTATCCAAGTAAAGGAAAAGAAGGAAGCAGAAGAAGAAATGACGAGTAAATGAAGTTTTATGCAAGTAAGAAGAATCCCCATCAAGACCAAATTTAGGAAGTCTTTCAAGAGCAAAAGAGACAACAAATCAAACCTTCTAAGTCTCAAGATAAAAATGAAAGCAAGTTTGAATGAAGAACGAAGACCCATGATCGAGAAATGTGCAAAAGGGAAGTTAAAACAAAGAAAAGAAAAAAAGTTGTGCAGGAAAAGTCATCCAACCGATCGACCTAAGCATCAAACCGATTGGCATTTCGCATATCCCCAAAACCGATTAGCGAGGCCCCAAAACCGATTTTCCCAGTTCATGCTAGAGCCCTAAAATAGATCAGAGATCCCCCAAAACCGATAGACTGGATGGAAATCATCCTCTTTAAGTTTTGCCAACTTTCATAGCTCCGACAAAGATCATTCTAGAACCCATTTTTCTTGCATTTGATGACCCTTAGCCTCCAAGTACACCATTTAATACCCCAAGCCTTGAGAGTGCTATTAAAGGAGGCATTGGGCTAGTGTTTTCATCATCCTCAAAGCCATTCCTTTACCCTTAAACCCCTAGAAAAATGCAGGAGCTAAGAAGGAGCAAGAAGAACATCATTTGGAGGTCAAAACATCAAGAAATCATCACCAACCTTTGAGGCATCAAAGCCTTACCTTTTGTAATCTATTACACCTTTTTAAGACTCTTGAATCATGTTTTCTATTGCTAATATTTATGAGTTTATGTCTTTGTTTGCTATGAGTGGCTAGTGCCTTTATGCACTTGCTTAGATGATGTTTGTGGTGTAATGATTTGTTTATGATTGTGATAACATGTTTCAATTTCAAGCTAAATCTAAATCCAACCATACTTGTGTTTAATAGTGACATTGTTTATCAAACTAGATCGGTTGTTAATAGTTTCATAGATCGAAAGGGTAATTGTTATCAATTGATTGTAGCCGTTTTGTCTATGATCGGCTACCCTTTGTATTGACCATATCTTAAGTAGTTTGATTAATAAAAAAACACTTTTGTGGTTGTTAACATGTTTGTGAAACGAACCACGAATCAAACTAGTTGAAATTGAGTTAATCTTGAATTGGTTGATTGAACTTAAAGCTTGTTTTTATCATTCTATGAACTTGACGAAGATCATAAGTTTTAAGAACAATAGATTGGATCACCATCTAATTATCACAATCAAGTTGTTAAAGAGTTTATCAAAATCATATGAATTAAAGTGCACAAACTAGTCCAAGCAAGTGTAGTTTTAATCATTTGAATTATCATCATCATATTTGTTTTTTGTTTGTCTTTAATTTTGAGTATGATTATTCAGACTAATACCATAGATTTCATAAACATTCCTAACGGATTTGGGTTACCATATCACCTCTTGCTACTATCGGCTTGCTCTCGCAATCGATCGACTAGATCGAGTTCGAGCACTAAAACCATTCCAACCGATTGGTTTGAGGAGCGAACTGAACGACTGGAGCCTTCTCGTCAGGCAAAAAAAATTTCTTCGAAAAACTCGTTTTACCTTTTTACCTCAGTCCGAGCCTTACCCAAAAGCATTCCTAGTTGTGTTTTGAACTTGAATGGACACCCGTTCATCGGCCGCATCTCCCTCGTATGCACGATATCTTGAACTGTACCCCTACCACTCGCACGGACCCTCCACGATTAACGACCTTTTTTAATCTGACCATTAAATCACCAAACCAAGAGACAAAAGCACCATCAAATAACCACACCCATTTTTTATCCCTTTAGCACCCTCCCCTACCACGCATACCTCAACATCTCGCTCTCTCCCCCACACAAACAATCCCAACCATTTATATAGACTTTTTGATGCACAAAAGTAGTTTTACAATCCGTTTCACGACTTACTTCCCAATGGCGCTCACAACCAGGACTCCCTCTCACCCTCCTCGTGGGGCTCCTCTTCCATCTCTCCGTCCCCCGCTCTCTCCTCCGATACCCACCTCCCATCCCACAGGGGGTCGCTTTTCATTGCGATTGACCCCCTTCGCGTCCGCCGCTCTTTCTCACAACCCCTGAAAGGTAATCTAGAACCTTTACCTATGATCAAAGGAGACCCGCCCAAATTAGCATGGGCGACTAGTCCGCGCGCTGCCCCCCCCCCACCGCTCTCCACACCTTCTCACGCCATAATTGCCAGGTCCACTTCGTCGTAAATTTCTGTCCCCCCCCTCCGGCACGATCCGCATAAGCACATTGCCGAATTCGTCAAAATTTGTGGCAAGTTCCGATATGGCACTACTAACGTTGATGCCATCAAACTCAAACTTTTCCCCTGAACTCTAAACGGAGACGCAAAAGTTTGGTTCAACGAACTGAATGAAGGAGTAATCACTTCTTAGAACGAAATGAGAGAAGCTTTCGTAAGCTTCCACCCGCCATGTTTGACTGACTCATGGGGGAAATCTATGGCTTTAGTCAAAATCCCAACGAATCACTTGTCGAAGCTTGGCTTCGTATGAAAGACCTACTCCGTAGTTTTCATGGACATGGTTTAGCCCGTGAAACCATAATCCAAATTTTCTACCATGGACTTGACGATGCTACGCAAGCAATCCTTGACGCCGGAGGAATCTTCCTCTACAAGACTCCTAACGATACATTTTGAAGTATTTTATGATAGACTACATTCCTTACAGATTTTTTTCTTGTTTACCATATATTGTAACCTTTAATCTTGTACAGCTTTTAACCCTTTTGACTCTTAAAAAAGCATGATAAAATTAAATCAAACACCGTACAAAAAATGGTTTAGCTAATAAAAACATTTAAAGTATTATATTAGACGGAGGTGTTAGAAAATGAAACCCCGTAGGTATAATGTATTATCCAACCACAATATATAGAGATTAAATAAGATATAAAGGAAACCTTAATGGACCTTAAGCCCAGAAGCGGGCTTGGGCCGACTAACCTAATCTATCATCTAATACTCTTTCGCAATTGAAGCAATAGGTCTTCGGACGATCCAACTAAAGTTTAACATTGCAAACGACGAAAAATCTTAAGAATTGAAGTAGTATCTTTCTAATGCTTTTGAGAAACTTGATATGGTGATTGTTGTTGTAATCTTATGCTTGCTTGAGGAGGGCTGCGAGATGGACTTTAATAACATCTTTTTTTGTTGAAAGAAATAAGATTATGTGAGAAAGTAAATAAAAATCACGGCAGGCAAAGAACTTGAAAAGAAAAAGAACAAAGTGAAACAAAAGAAATAAGATTTGATAGTATAAAGATTTTGATGAAGATAGACGAACTATCTAAATGAAATAACAGAACACATAATAAAAGTGTGAAACAAACCTCATTTTTTGTTGTTGTTGAGATTTATAAAACGAAAGATGTGAGTAAAAGATGATTTAATATAAAAAAACGGATTGGAGATGCGAGTGGTTTTGTTTTTGTTTTTGCTTAGCGTGAGGAATGGAAGGTAAAAGGAAAAAAAATCATTGAACGGCAAAAAGCAATATTCAAGAGAAATAAAATTAGGTTTGTTAGTGATAGATTTTTGGACGAGTGACATGAAGAGGATAGTCACGATACAGTGACGATTAAGGTTTGATGGGGTGGTCTTAGGAAGGCAGCTCAACGTAGTTATTTAGGTCAGATTAATCAGACCTGCTCCAATACCATGTTAGAGTACCTAGTGTGGTGGCTCAAGTCGTTTCGCCACCTCAGCGCCATCTCAATATTACTTTTCACATTCACACATCAAAAAAACCCCTCGCTAGTGGCTCAAGTCATTTCTCCCCTTTTCAGAACCACCATTTTGATTTTCTTTTCCATTTTTTCAAATCAACTAAATCTTCATTCAGTTAAGTAAAAATACAAATTACATAAAAATATAATAAAGTATTACATTTAACTTTGGTTAACTTGGCAATTCTTTTAGACTTGTGACTAACTTCAAAAATTTCTTAAAGTTTAAGGACAAAAACTGAAAATAAACATTTTCAAAAGTTTAAAACGAAAAAGAAAAATACATTAAAAGGAATACGTGTATCATCTTCTTCCTTAGACACACATTTTTACACATGTTTTTTTTTCAAAAATGAAAAGAAAACATCACCTTTCAATTTAACGCAATGCCAAAACTTTCTCTTGTGAAACTGGGTAACGCTCAATCGGCGGCGTCAAATGGTGTTCCATGTCAGAAATGACGCAAGGGCACGTTACCATACCGAGTTCTCTTAGACAGTGAAACTTCGTGAGTGTTATGTATTATTTGAGTTATAATATAGAGATTACATGAGATAAACGAAAACCCTAACCGATCTTAAGCTCACAAATTAGCTTAAACCGACTAATCTAATCAGGATCTAACGTTTTATGGAAATTCGGGAAATATAACAAGTGGCAAAACTCGCATATACATATTAAGCAGAAAACGATGATTTATAGCTTTTGTAATTTATTAAAGATGCCACGTGAAGCTCAAACCTTCACTCCTGAAACCTCATATTCCGCCAAGCAAACCGCTTTATGCCTTCTCAATCACAACGATACAAAAACTCATATAAACAAATATCTGGCTGTGAATGCTGTGCGACCACTACAAGAAAAAGTGGATTTAATGACAACACGAATGTGGTCACTGAAAGTAGATATATGGTCACTAAGCTGATTTAGTGACCATATCAGACTGGTGATTAAAAGTCGGTCACAAAATGTATAGTGACAACATACGACTATGGTCACTAAAAAGTGACCATTTGAAAGTGGTCATTATTATTTGTGACAACCTATTTCGTCACTTATAATGGTCATTAAATTGATAAGTTGTCACTATTTTGACCAAATAGTGACAAAAAATGGTGATTTATGCCTTCTCAATCACAACGATACAAAAACTCATATAAACAAATATCTGGCTGTTAATGCTGTGCGACGGCATAAGTTTATGCAACTAAAATAAAAAAAAGGTTTAGATTTTATAGATATTTAGCTTTACATACAAAATAGTTTTCTATATACGTGTATCTATTGTGTTCACTGAGCTCTATAGGTAATTCGAACATACGTCTTAGATCGTTCGCAGATTACTCTATGGGGTTCAAATAATCCCGCAAGTCATATGTATATCGTAACAGATTGATATGTCGCAAAAAGTTGGTAGAATGGTGTATATCATGAGAACATATGTTAAAAATTACATCCCATTTTTGTGTTCAAATAAATTCTTCGATTTTCCAAAAGAAGAAAATACCTAAATCAATGATATTCACAAATCCAAGCACAAATTGGAGATGTTAAGGAAAAATCTTTAAAGGTTGCAGCAGGATAATATGGCCTTATTTTATTATAAAATACCATCACAATCCCATCCATTCTTTGGACCAAAAATAGAACAATGAGTCATAAAGATATTTCCATTAAAAACAATAAAAGGTTGTAGTGACCATATTCTATTTGACAAGAATCCAAACTTTCACCGGCCACGTACATACCCTAATACACCGAATCTATAATCACTACGTGTACGTGTCCGGAACTCAGGGGTGCTGTTTCCCGTAATTGACCGCCGAAATCATATCAACCATTTTTACGTCACAACTTTCTCTTTATAATACATGCACGTACAATTTCAATTTCATTCTCTTCACAAAATAAAATCGATCATGTTAAGAAACCAAAAAGAAAACATGATGATAAATAAAATGGATCACACAATATCAACACCTTCATCTTTAACAAATTGTAGACAAACCGCAAGTTATTCGAGTAAATTAGATGTGATACTTGCAAGAAGGAAACGTGTTGAGCTTCGTAGGTCAAAAGTTTTGTCAGGTGGTGAATATGATACCCTTGCAAAACAACGGCGTTTTGAGAACATTGATAATGAGTTTCCTTATCAATCGTCCGTGATTGGACGTAGGAGAGAGATGGAGGATGCTATAAGTGTAGAATTAGGGTTTGTTGATAAGAGTTGCATGAAGTTAGATTTTTATGGGGTGTATGATGGACATGGTGGTTCGCGTGTTGCGAATGCTTGTCGTGAAAGGTTGTTTAAGTTGTTGGCAAGTGAGATTAGTGATGGGGGTGAAGGGGAGATGGATTGGGATAAGTTGATGGTGGAGAGTTTTGTGAAAATGGATGAGGAGGTTAATGAGAGCGAGTTTGTGGGGTCGATGGGTTCGACTGCTGTTGTTGCAGTTGTGGGTGATGATGAGATTGTTGTTGCGAATTGTGGTGATTCAAGAGCTGTGCTTGCGTGTGGTGGTGTGGCCGTGCCCTTGTCTAATGATCACAAGGTAATTTTCTTAGAACAAGACATAGTTTGAGGCGTGTGTATGAAACGTACGTAATTCAAGTTATGTGTGTCCGTCAAAGTCGTGTTGATCGATCACTAACTTGTATCGAATCGACCGTTCAAATTTCACATGAAAAGTGCATGCAGAAGTCTAACCAAGAACTTTAATATAAGGTTTTAGATTATAAAGATTTTACAGTACTAAACTTTTGAACATAATATGCAGCCGGATAGACCAGATGAGCTAGAAAGAATCGAACACTCGGGAGGAAGGGTGGTTAATTGGAATGGCAATCGCGTTTTGGGAGTTCTTGCTACTTCAAGATCCATAGGTACAAACCATTGAATATAAGTTTATTCAAAAATTAATGCTATAATATTTGGTGAAAAGGTTACTAAAGTACATGATCTACAACTATTCAGGTGATCGGCAACTAAAACCATATGTAATAGCAAAGCCAGAAGTCAATGTAAATAAAAGAAATGATAAAGATGAGTTCATGATATTAGCTAGTGACGGATTATGGGATGTCATGTCAAACGATTTCGCATGTCATGTCGTGAGAAAATGTCTTGACGGACGGATTTGTCGAAGGAGATCATCAGAACAGGTAAACGATACAACCAAAGAGAACAAATATAGAATGACCAATGCGGCCGTGGTTTTAACCGAGCTCGCAATGGCTCGTGGCAGTAAAGATAATATAAGCGTTATCGTTGTGAATCTTAAAAAGTAGATCGATCTCTTGGTGATAAACGTGGGTATACTAGTGTATGTTTTTACCTTCTTTTTTTTCTCCTCCATCTTGATTCATTTTCATGTTTTTTATGGCTTTTTGTAACAATTATGCCATTTACGTTAACTTTGTTTTCCATTTCGATAATAGAATCAAGTACATATATTCTTTTACGTTTAGAAGGTTAAAGTTTGATCGTTGTATAAAACAATTAGTTTACAATGTGGTTGAAGAATGAAGATGTGAGCTATATTCCCAGTTGTTTTTCGGTTTATCTAATCTATTGGTTATATTGAGTTGGAGGCTAAAAAAAAGGAGGTGATTTGTACACACATTTTTTTAGCCATCTACTAAAAAAGTACATCTGCTCATGCACACAGTACAACAGCCTAATGCATATTTAATGGTAGATGGTCAAAAAATTGTATCTACAAATCACCTCCTTAAAAAAAACTTATGGTTTATTTACTTGGAGTTAACAAGCACATGTTTAATTATGGTCCCACGAATTCGAATCAATAGGAGATATTTTTACGTTAAGATGCATGCCTAGTAACTAACAATGTAACAGTTGAATAATACGAAAGCAGACTCGCAAAGAAATAATCAACTTGATATATGTATAGCAACACTGATATTGCACTCAACTAACCACCCCACGTGCTTTATTACTAAAACTAAAGTATGATTGTCCTCAAACGAGTGCAATCAACATACAAAAGAAATAGTTGTCCCCAAATGAATGCAACTAAAGAATACACACACATACAAACAGCATCACTACAATCACACACTACTCACTATGATTAAGATGACCACAAGACTTATTAAACCCAAACGAAACGATTGAAAGAATTTGAAGAGAAACACACAAAAACAAACAATTAGAATGATACGAGTTAAGCCTAGATCTAAGTAGAGGGAGTATTAATGTCCTGTCAACTTTCACTTCACACCAGGTAGAAGTAAACTTTACATAACAAACACCAAAGTTATCAACTTAGAGATAATGACAAGTATACTTTTAACACCTCTATTGAATCTCATGTTTTAATAATATCAATCAAATTTAAACTATTACAAAACCTTTTATTCTGATCAATACTCAACCCATTGGTAAAAACGTGTGCAACTTTATATAGATTTTTTTATGGTTTTAATAACCCCATATGCAACTTTTTCTCTTACCGGATGCACATCAATCTCAAAGTGCTTAGCTTTCTCATAGAAAATTAGATTGCAGCAACTTGAATAGTAGAACTGCTATCATAAACAGACTCACAGAAAGCAAGCCTTCCATTTTTAGATTTCGCAAGCACCAGATGTCATGATCTAAACTCAGCTTCTACTGACGATCTAAAAAGGTTGCTTGTTTTTTCCTCTTCCAAGACAATAGATTTCACTGACTTTTTAGTAACTAGACACTCACCCTAATCTGCATCAGAAAATGTCAACAAACTCAATTTATTCCCTTTGTCAAATTGAATGCATGTACCTGAGGCTTGTTTCAAATACCTTAACACCCTTAATGAAACATATAAAATGAGACTATAGAGGCGAGTGCATATACTGACTTAAGTAGTGAACCACATATTTCAGGTCTCGTAACAAACATATATATCAATTTTCTCACTAATTTCTAATAATTAGACATGTTAACCAACAACTTATCAGAGTCTGACTCAACATGATTTAGAACAACATTGTGCTAAAGAGGAGTAACAGAAGGCTTACATGCTAACAGACCATACTTACAAAGAAGTTCTAAACAATACTTCTTTTGAGACAAACAAAGACCATTTTCATTTCTAAATCTTCAATAATAAAAAATACTTCAGAACTCCAAGATCTTTAATCATAAACTTTGAACTCAAAAACTGCTTAAACCTATTAATCTCATCAACATTGTTTCTAATGATGACGATGTCATCAACATAAACTCGTAAAGGTATAAACAAGTCATATCAGTCTTTGTATATAAAGAATAGTCATGTTTACTTTGAACAAAATTATTTTTCAAAAGAGTAGTGGTAAGTTTCTCGTTCTAGCTAGTGCCTTGGAGCTTGTTTAAAACAAATTTAATTAACTGACACACTTTAGTTTCATTCTTATCACAAAACCAGGTGATTAGTCTATATAAACATCTACATGTAAATTGTTAGATATAAGAAAAAGACTCGGTCACCCCGTGTATTTTACTGTTTATTATAGCTCTTAGTTTAATTGTTAATA
>BQNB010209694.1:0-10320 GCA_026074375.1 Tanacetum coccineum
AAAAATAAATTTGTAAATGAGAGATAATAATAAAAATTATGATTTATTATTTAAATACGTTTCGAAAATTTACCGGCTACGCGGTAATCGTTTTTATGTGACCGTAAAAGGTCAAAAAGTCAAAAAAATTAAGTCGGACCCAAAAAGTCAAAGGGTAAAATAGTCATTTAAAGTTCTGAAAATTGCGGGGTGTGACAACAACCAACCAACAACTCTTCCTAATGGAGAAAAAGCTGTGCACACAGATAGGTATGTGCATGCTTATTTATTTCTTTAAAAACGTTATATTTCAGTTTTTATCCATTCAGTCCTAAATTTTTTGAGATCCTCCGAACGTGAATTTGTCATTGCCTGTTTGTACTGCACACAACTATATATAGTTTTTCCCAAAAATTAGATTGTTAACCCATAATATCTTTTTCTTACAGATTCATTTATGCCAGATCTTCATTTTTCAGTTACACATATAAGCTCATGTGATATATGTTAGTTAACTATGTGATATAAATATGCTTCATAAGAGTAAATGAAACAGATTTTAGGATTGTGGTCTGTTAATGACGGCTAACCCAAACACTCCTTTACAAATCAAATGTGCTTTTTGGGTCCCTTTTTATGATTTATGTTTGTTTTTCATTCGAATACATTTTTTTAGAAAGGCAACTTATATATAACTGAACCAAAACAAAAACAAAGTACAAAAGAAAGGCATCCCACATCCTCAACAAGACAATTAAAGAGGAAGGACCCGAACAAACCAAAAAAGCACCATAAGGCGCAAACCAACTGAAAAAACAACAAAAGACATAAAAGAACCTAACCAATGAGACAAGACTACACAAACCCACCAGATATTTATAAGGCATATCAGGCACTACAAATGGACCAATACTCATGAGGCTTTCACACAAATACTATAAAAAAGAACTAAACTGTCTCACATAATCAACCCATAACCACTGAAAAGTGCAGCCATAACACACAGCCATAAAATTGTAGCAGCCTTTGCGAAGTAAACAACTTAAAACTTGCGCCATTTCTCAGATGACCCAAACAACCCTCACACAAATTTGCAGCAGCATCCTCTCTCACAAAACAACATATTTGCATCAATACAAAAAAACCCACATATGCTCTTCCAAACACACTGATCCTGAGCAGAACAAGAACGAAAATGCATAACTACACCACTAAATCTAAATTTTTTGAGGGACCCATAATCACTCGAACACATGATTGGTACAATAATGTTCCACATGCAGAATTTGCTGAACTTAAGGGTGCTCAGAATTGGATCACGGGGTACACCAGTACAAAGATCATATTAGTCAAAAGAGATTTTGTTTTAGTAAACAATAAGCAGATAACTTTTAGTAAGCAATTCTATGACACTTATAAATGCTATCTTTTGAAAGTAATTGCAATTTTGCACCGAAATGTGTTCCCGGGTTATTCCGCTCTATTTTAGCCTGAACACTACCACATGTAGCAGCCACCGTCTCTGTCTTTTGCAAGACCAAAGTTAGCAAACATAGCTTGAAGATATGCACTGATATTAAGAATAGCAATTTAATGACTTATGCAATTGTAACTAGAAATAGCAACTTACCTTGGCATGACCTACATGCAGGAACCCATTTGGTTCTGGATAATCTAAAATAAAGCATGCAAGTAAATTACTTCATACACTCGGTGACATCTGAAGATGATATATTATGATCATTTATTAGCAAAAAATAGACAAAAGTTTCATCTCAAATTAAAATTGGAAATGGAAAATGTCTTCACCAGAACTTGATGCTTCAACCTTAAAATGGTGAGATATCTGTTGAGATTTTGTATATTTTTCAAATTTATATGGGTTAACATCCTTGAATGTAACTTCATAATCTCCATGAATTAGCTTTGTTTCATAGAAACCATTAACATCCGTGGTGGCTGTAATAACTGCCCTGAAGAATTCTCCAATGAACCGGTCCACAACGTCGCCTGTGGGCAAGTTCCTAAAATTGTTATATGTTAGGAACATTTTGAAACAACCTTTTGGACTCCATGTTGACCATAAAACTATCCCATTCACGGATGGATGTGCATGAGCTTCTATGAGAACTTGTGTAACAACCGGCAATCTTTGGAATTTTAAATGACTATTTTACGCTTTGACTTTTCGGGTCTGACTTGACTTTTAGACTTTTGACCTTTAATTGTCACATAAAAATGATTACCGCGTAACAGGTAATTTTCCGGAACATATTTAAATAATAAATCATATTTATTATTACATATCTCTCATGTGCAAATTTATTTTTAACATATTTAACTTGAAAACGAGGAGATAGATGTTATTCCTAAGTTTGACTTATCAAAAATGACCCGCCAAAATGCGTTATTAATTATAGGGTATACTAGCGTTTGACATAAAACGGCATTTCGGACAACTTTTCAGTTTTACCCGAGACCCGAAACCAAGCAGAAAGTGACTAAAATACCCTCGCAAAATTTTGAACACCGTACACAACGCGTACCGGCACAAGAATAATTAAATTTATATTTAATTATCACAATTTATTTAATAAAAAAATATTTAATAAATTATTTATCATTTTATTCAGAAACGTTTGCTAAAAAAACGTAAATATTCAAGTTAAAGTTCATTTTACGGACAAGGTTTATCAGTGATGCACAAATAAATAGTAAACATTTTAAATAAGTTTATAAAACATTTATGCAATAATATTCGAGTGAATACTCACTTTTCATGGAAAAATCATTTGGAACGCAATGGCGCAAGTTTCGTGTTTTGAATCATCCGTTAAGTGGCTTAAACGAGTCATGAACCATTATTTAACAAAAGTTACACTTTAAGTCCCTGTGGAAATATTTACAACTTCTACCCTAAACTATACAACACTTGCTACATTTTTTTATATACTTTTGAGTATATATATAAACCCAATTAGGGTTTTTATCATTTGATAACCCTAGATACACACACACACATGCTCTCCTTATTTTTCCGGCGCCTCCCCCTTTTTCTGGTCAGATTCCGGCCACTCACCACCGCAACCAAACATCATCACCATCATCCGAACCACCTCATCACCATCTCCCTCTCGTCACCACCATACATCTCCTCCCCTCCCATTTTCTGGCGAGATTCCGGCTGCCATCATTCAACCGGCACCACCATCTCTACCGTCCTCATCCACCACATCCATCGCCTCCACGACATCAACATCATCACCGCGTCACCACCGCAGCACCACCGAACCACCACATCATCATCACCCCATCCCGTCTCCACCACCACGGCTGCCCCACCTTCGCAGCCACCCCCACCGCGACCCCCTCACCACCGCCACCTCAGTCACCAAAAGGGTGCGCTTGGGTTTTAAAACGTATAGGGGTGCTTGTTTGCAATCCAACCCATAAGAGGGTGTTTGGATCTGTGTTTTTAGCCCGAAAAGGGTGTTTGTTTTTGCTGATTTTAACAACAAAGGGTGCGTTTGGTTGTTCATATCAGCTTTAAGGTGCGTTTGGTCTAACAGATTCACCACAATGGTGCGTTTGGTTTAACAGATTTACCACAAGGGTGCATTTGGTTTGACAGATTCACCACAAGGGTGCGTTTGGTTTAACAGAAGCACCAAGAGGTGTGTTTGGTCTTAGCAACAACCTTTAGGGCGTGTTTGATGGTATAAATTGACTAATAAATCATATTACAATATTTAGTAATAAAAATCGGATCTAAATGGTGGTTTAATGGTTAAATAAAATGTGTTATTTATTATTTTCGTTTTTCTGGTTTTGTTAGCCATAAAGGGGTGTTTGGTTCTGCGTTTTGCAGCCAACATGGGTGTTTGGTTCGCTGTTTAACAACCCATAAGGGTGTGTTTGGGACAGCAGCCCAAAGAAGGGGGTGTGCTTGGTTTTGCTTAGTTTTGTTATTTATTTGATCTAGTCTAGATATATATTAAATTAAGCGGGTATTTGCAACATGAATTGATTGATTAAAAGTGAAAAACATTGAATTTTATAAATATGAATGAGAAACGTCGTATAAATGATTAGGTCATGCCGAAATTTCTAAAAAAATTCTATACTTAGTATTTTTCACTAAAAACTTCTATTTTCTTGGAAACCCAATAAAAATGATTAAGTTTATAATCTTAAGATATTTTATTTATAATTATACGGTAACCCAGTAACTAAACGAAAACTATTCTTTTACAAACGAGACAACTATTTTATTTAAAAAGGAGACGAAATACTAATTTATAAAATATTATTTTATAAATTCCCAACTAGAAGATAAAATCATAACTCTTGTAAAAGCTTTACAAACATTGTTTACTTAATTCATAACTTTAAGACATGCGTCTACTTTTATGCAAGAACGTTTTTATTAACTTAATTGGTGATTTCCAAAAACGTGTCGAATTATTTTGTTTCAATTATTCTTCTCACGTTTCTTATATAATACTTGCCAAATATTATACACTTCATATTATTCTTTTGGTTGTTTGTCTTTGTTATATAATTCACGGTATGAATTATACACTTGTTCATTTTTCATATGTAATATATACGGAATATATTACATACATTGCGTTTACGTTTTCGATTTATTTTATTTAACCAACCACCAAACTATTACAACATGAAATCTAAATATTTTATCAACGTGTCGTGTTGATGTAATCATCCATAAAAAAACCCAAATACATTATCCTAGGCTAGTGGGTCATAGCCGTTAAGATAAACCGCAACTTCTTGGTCGAGCCGTTCCGGTTTCCGTTTGTGTTGTGCTTAATATGTACATTTCTGCCAATCGTCCGACAACATCGAGGTGAGTTTATAGCCCCATGTTTTACTGGTTTTACATATATTTTTTGGGTGAGAACATGCTTGTTTACAAATTCATTCACATGATTGACTTAAACTTGTTACATGATCGTTTACAAATTGGTTTACATATTCATTTACATATCTCGCAATGAGATACATTACTTGATTTCAATTCTGGACGCAAATACATACTTTCATTCAAATGATTAAGGATTAGCTTAGGTTGCATGAACTGCGAATTACTTAGAGGGTAAGCGCGAATGTTATAAAATAGATCTATTTGGGATTGACAATCCCCGTTCGGGTGATTAGCTATCACTGGAGACGAATGTTATACCATGTCGGAACACAACTGGATTGGTATCTTCAGGGCCAACAACCACATACATACGAACAATTATTGTGCCTTGAATAAAGTGGCATACATATAAGTCTACGCAGCAGTTTCATGAACTTAGAGTAATCATAATCACTCATTGGGCAATACATACTTGAAACATTTCGTGATGGTTTTAATTATCATGCATACTTTGAACAATTGCGGTCCAACTGTCATATGTACAATTTTGTGACTATTATAAGGGTTGAAATGGTCATACACACTTTGCAAATATTTTGTGCAACATTTATACTTAAACAAACCTATGAACTCACCAACTTTATGTTGATCCTTTTAAGCATGTTTTTCTCAGGTGAATTAGATGCTTGGCTTACTTGATGCGCATTGAAGTCTAAATTTGGAAGATTTCATTCATGGATTTCTACTTACATACAAATGATCAAATCTCGTTGTATTGCTTTCAAGCTTTTCATTGTGATGCAATTATGTGACAAATGTTATATCAATTTCAAGAAAATCAACAAGATTACTTTTCAAACGATACATTTTGAGGTCGTTCTGTTGTATCTTGTGCTGTTGTATTATGAAGTAAAACTCCCGGACATATTTCCGCTGCGACACATTTTTGGGGGTGTTACAGATTGGTATCAGAGCCAGGTTATAGAGAACTAGGTTGCATATGTTACCTAGACTATAAACGTTTTCACAAACATTGCATCACATCAAACATTTTCAAAGTGCATACACACTACTTGCTTACTTGCTTACATTACTTGTCACATTAAGTGCTTACATGACGTACATATATATAATATATATGCTTACATCCTTTTGTGTATATCGTATGTTTGTTTATATAAGTGTTATTTATATAAATACCAGAACATTTTTTAAGACATTGTGAGTTGCACAATGGTCTCATTTCGTCCTCAGACATTGTAATATAAACAAATGTCTCTAAAAATATTTTTTTCAGGACTTTATACAATATCGTATTACACGAAAACCATCACAATGTTGTTTACATGGAATTATGTATGAATCTAAGTATTACAAGTCTTGTATGGGCGGGACTTTTAATATGAGGATTAATATGATAATTGCTATGTTAACAAAACCTGTCACAGTTCTGTTTACATGAGATTATGTATGAATCTAAGTATTACAAGTCTTGTATGGGCGGGACTTGTAATAGGAGGATTGATATGATAATTGCTATGTTGACTCATTCATAAAGATCTTTATCTTATTTACTCTAACCGAGTACTCATTAATTATCTTGAACTCTATGTCGATTTCCCTGATAGTTTTACTCCCCGTCTCCGAAGACGAGTTTTAGATACTCGTCCCATACTCATTAGAGCACCTGCATCGATATGTCATACACCGCCTTGAAGGTTATGTGAGTACGCGTATTGCATCGAAAATTATTAAGTATGATGATTTATAATCTCTTTATTTGAAAGGATTGGGACACCTCTTCATTTAAATAAATAAATTGTAAGTCACCGAACCATAAGTTTATCAATTCATTATTTACATAAATTGGGACGCTTCTTTATGCAAATAATGAATTATAAATGAGTGGGCTTAATGGTATCCGATATGACATGAGTATAAACTCGAACTCGATAATCACCGAAATCCATTAAAAAGATCTAGAAGCACAATCGTGTCTTACCACTCAGCAGAATCTTAAGGCCTCTCTTGGAACTACCTTATCTCATTCTTAAGTTATCACTTTTGCCGTTACAAATCCTTACAATCATGAACTGTTTATGGAGCTAACCGAATTGTGCACACTTGAGCTAATGGATTTGATTTTTCCTCGTACTTCCTAAGTAAGTTGAATACTTACATCCATTAGCCTCGTCCGATATTAATCATCGAACATTGCAGATATCAGAAACGAGACCCTGACCTTAAACATTTATAACGCGTTTATATCAATCATGAAACTTGTAACGATATGTTCCTGCAATACCTATTCTGAGCATCGGTCATAGGCGTGGTGGTTGTGGCGGTTCTCTTGAGTGACATTTTGAATTTAAATCACAATAATACAATACACGTGAGAATTCAAACAATCACAATCGCGACATGACATATGCACAATAAATAAAATGAGATCACAACACAAGGGAGATATATAATAGCATTGAGGACGACATGACACAATACATGCACTTCATATATATTATTTTGAAAACATACATGATAGTTGATACATAAATGAAAAATACAAAGTCCTACGGTCGTGCTAGCTGGGAATAACTCATAATACTTAGCAGGCTAACAAGATAGCTATGGATTAAATATCCTGCTCAAACCTTGCGCCAAAAATCTATTTATATTAAAGAAGAGTTAAAACATCGAGATTTTTGCTAATAAAATTATCAGCGTCTTGGTGTTTATTAAATCTTAAATCGTTTTCTTGGTCACACAATCGTTAAAACACAAATTAAATCTCGGGAAAAAAAAAAAAAAAGAAGCAGATTTCTTTTAGGCTAGGTAACCAAAAACAACCCAACAATTTTTTTGAAATTTTAAATGCTATTTTACCCTTTGACTTTTTGAGTCTGACTTGACTTTTGACTTTTGATATTTTATTGTACGTAAAAAAGATAACCGCGTAACTGGTAATTTTTCAAACATAGTTTGTAAATAATAAATCACATTATATTGTTATTGCATAATCTCTCATTTACAAAATTATTTTTCATACTTTATTGACTTGAAAAACGAGAAAGATAGATGTTATTCCTAATTTGACTTATCAAAATCGACCCACCGAAATGAGTTATTAATTATGGGGTATTCTGGCGTTTGTCATAAAATGATATTTTGGACAACGTTTTAGTTTTACCCGAGACCTAAAAACGAGTAGAAAATGAATAAAATACCCTCGCAAATTTTTGAACACCGCACACAACGCGTACCGGCACAAGAATAATAAAATTTATATTTAATTATCATAATTTATTTAATAAAAAAAATTAATAAATTATTTATCATTTTATTAAGAAATGTTTGCTAAAAAACGTAAATTTTCAAATTAAAGTTCATTTTACGGACAAGGTTTATCAGTGATGCACAAATAAATAGTAAACATTTTAAATAAGTTTATAAAACATTTATGCAATAATAGTTGAGTGAATACTCACTTTTCATGGAAAAATCATTTGGAACACAATGGCGCAAGTTTCGTGTTTTGAATCATCCGTTATGTGGCTTAAACGAGCCCCGAACCATTATTTAACAAAAGTTACACTTTAAGTCCATGTGGAAATATTTACAACTTCTACCCTAAACTATACAATACTTGCTACATTTTTATATACTTTTGAGTATATATAAACCCAATCAGGGTTTTTATTATTTGATAACCCTAAATACACACACATGCTCTCCTTATTTTTTCGGCGCCTCCCCCTTTTTCCGGCCAGATTCCGACCGGATTCCGGCCACTCACCACTGCAACCAAACATCATCACCATCATCCGAACCACCTCATCACCATCTCCCTCTCGTCACCACCATACATCTCCTCCCATCCCATTTTCTGGCGAGATTCCGGCTGCCATCATTCAACCGGCACCACCATCTCCATCGTCATCATCCACCACCTCCATCGCCTCCACGACACCAACATCATCACCGCGTCACCACCGCAGCACCACCGAACCACCACATCATCATCACCCCATCCCGTCTCCACCACCACGGCTGCCCCACATTCGCAGCCACCCCCACCGCGACCCCCTCACCACCACCACCTCAGTCACCAAAAGGGTGTGCTTGGGTTTTAAAACGTATAGGGGTGTTTGTTTGCAATCCGACCCATAAGAGGGTGTTTGGATCTGTGTTTTTAGCCCGAAAAGGGTGTTTGTTTTTGTTGATTTTAACAACAAAGGGTGCGTTTGGTTGTTCATATCAGCTTTAGGGTGCGTTTGGTTGTTCATATCAGCTTCAGGGTGCGTTTGGTCTAACAGATTCACCACAAGGGTGCGTTTGGTTTAACAGATTTACCACAAGGGTGCGTTTGGTTTGACATATTCACAACAAGGGTGCGTTTGGTTTAACAAGAGCACCAAGGGGTGCGTTTGGTTTTAGCAACAACCTTTAGGGCGTGTTTGATGGTATAAATCGACTAATAAATCATATTACAATATTTAGTAATAAAAATCGGATCTAAATGGTGGTTTAATGGTTAAATAAAATGTGTTAATTATTATTTTCGTTTTTGTGGTTTTGTTCGCCATAAAGGGGTGTTTGGTTCTGCGTTTTGCAGCCAACAGGGGTGTTTGGTTCGCTGTTTAACAGCCCATAAGGGTGCGTTTGGGACAACAGCCCAAATAAGGGGGTGTGCTTGGTTTTGCTTAGTTTTGTTATTTATTTGATCTAGTCTAGATATATATTAAATTAAGCGGGTATTTGCAACATGAATTGATTGATTAAAAGTGAAAAACATTGAATTTTATAAATATGAATGAGAAACGTCGTATAAATGATTAGGTCATGCCGAAATTTCTAAAAAAATTCTTTACTTAGTATTTTTCAGTAAAAACTTCTATTTTCTTGGAAACCCAATAAAAAGGATTAAGTTTATAATCTTAAGATATTTTATTTATAATTATACGGTAACCCAGTAACTAAACGAAAACTATACTTTTACAAACGAGACAACTATTTTATTTAAAAAAGAGACGAAATACTAATTTATAAAATATTATTTTATAAATTCCCGACTAGAAGGTAAAATCATAACTCTTGTAAAAGCTTTACAAACATTGTTTACTTAATTCATAACTTTAAGACACGCGTCTACTTTTATGCAAGAACGTTTTTATTAACTTAATTGGTGATTTCCAAAAAACGTGTCGAATTATTTTGTTTCAATTATTCTTCTCACGTTTCTTATATAATACTTGCCAAATATTATACACTTCATATTATTCTTTTGGTTGTTTGTCTTTGTTATATAATTCACGTAATGAATTGTACACTTGTTCATTTTTCATATGTAATTTATACGGAATATATTACATACATTGTATAACACCCTGTGTTTTTAAGTCATTGACGACGTCGATAACTATGCTATTTATTTTTAGTATTGTACGCGTTTGCTT
>BQNB010209696.1:0-10320 GCA_026074375.1 Tanacetum coccineum
TTATTATCTATGTTAACATCGTTGTCAAACTTTAAAACCTTTTATTTGCTTCCGCATATTATCGTTGGGCCTATGTAAACTTTATTTATTTTAATTAATGCAACGATGTTGGATTTTCAAACTTACCCTTAGAGGTCGTTTTTTGTATCTTGTGTGATGTGTATTATGACGTCATGCCTCCGGACACGTGTTTCCGTCCAGGCCACGTTTGGGGGTGTGATAGATTGGTATCCAGAGCCAAGGTTATAGAGAACCAGTAGTATATTTAGGTCTGGTCTATAACCAGTATATGATCCTACGTGGTTACCTGCTTATATATGTATCTAATAATAATAGCATTTTATATATGTATATATATAAGTGCAATTTATATATCATATTGCCATAATTACTTTATACATTATTTTTCCTTGAGCCTACTATGATATGGGTTTACCTCTGCCCTGCGTTTATCTTTCCTCTACGTTTACATCTGCTTTACGTGTATTTTCTCTTTTATTTTATATAGAAGTTGTCTATATAATACTAAATTTTTTCTAAGACATTGTGAGTGGCACAATGGTCTCTAAACGTTTCTAAAGACATTGTGAGTGATACAATGGTCATTAAAACTATTTCATAAATTTACAATATACTATTTTACATAACATCGAAACTTGTTACAGTCTTCCGACTCTATGTTATCGTACTATCCAAACCCGAATGCAAGTTGAGTCCCGTCCCTTACCTTTGAAACTCCTACGTCGTCTCATACTATCACCTAGAAGCATACCGATTAAGTTGAACATGACTTTAACCCCTCACCTCGTAACATTCCACTTTTGGAAACGCAACTTTTAGAACCGGACTTATTTTATTTTTCTTTTATTTATATTGATTTAAAGAAAATGACGGCAACAAGACAAGGAATGAGTTCTGCGGAGATTGACCAGATTATGGCCCAGCGAGTTACTAATGCTATTGAAGCTATTGCTATCTACGAGACAAAAATCCGCATTACTCATGATCCGATGAATCAGGTCATACGACAAGAAACCACGATAGAAAAGAATGCTAACAACAAGAGGAAGTTTGAGAACCAACCAAAGGATAACAGTGTGCCACGACAACCACCCTGCAAGAAACCGGGTGTGACAAAAGCTTACACTATTAGAGCCAAAGAAAGGAGGGCTTATGTTGGGAATTCACCTTACTGCAACAAGTGTAAGTTGCATCATGTTGGGCCATGTACTATGAAGTGTAATAACTGTAAGAGGGTTGGCCACATGACTAGGGATTGTAAGACATCCGTTGCTGCAATGAACCAGAGAACCCCTGTGGCAAATCCGAAGGCTACCATCACTTGCTATAAATGTGAAAGGCTAGGACATTTTAGGAATGAATACCAGAAGTTGAGAATTCAGAACCAAGTGAACCAAATTTAAAAGGAAAAAGCTCGCGAGGACTCTAACGTCGTTAAAGACCAGACCAATGCTTAAGAAGAGATCTTCCCGCCTTACCTAGCGACCTAAGTCAAAGTCTTCTTAGACTATATTCGCATTAGTACTTTTCTATAAATTTCGTTGTATTGAGTGGATGTTTTAAATTTCCTATTAATTTATGTGTCATGACGATTTCGTCAGTTACACTTAATTTTTCTATTTATTTATGTAAGCTACTCCTTAAATCACTACCATCTTATCAAATCATTCCGCTGCTAGCGTTTTATAAACTATTCTTGTGCCACTTCGTAAGCAATTTTGTTGTCATCCTATAAACCATTCTGTCATTTTCTCAAAAATTATTCTACTATCATCTCACAAACTATTTTCTCAACCATTTTTCAAACTTGTTTTCATCTTTTAACCTGTTATGTCGACGTTTATAAACTTTTGCCATCGTTTTATAAATCATTTTGCTAACACCTTATAAACTATTTGATATTATTACATAAACCGTTTGTCAACATCTTATAATTATCCTACTAATACCTCATAACTTATCTGGCTATCATTTAATGAATTAATTCATTTCCATCTTATAACCTATATTACAGTTATTTATAAACTCTTTTGCTACCCTATTAAAAGTTACTTTGCAGTCATCTTACAAACCATTTCGTTGTCACCTCATGAACGATTTCATTGTCATTTATAAACTATTTCGACATCATCCTACGAACTACTTCAAGTCTTTGATAAACTATTTCGTTGTCGCAATATAAGCCATTTGGTTGTCAACTCATAGACCATATTTACCATTTTATAGACCCCTCACTCTTACACTATCAATTGTCATGTGATTTTCTCGTTTTCACAAACTATTTTTCTACCTTAGAAACAACACTGTTTATACCATACAAACTTTTAAATATAACACTAGTTTGACAAAACGAGCATTTTATCGTTAGTACCTAAATTATACATAGCCTGATCACCTATGTATAATTCAGGGAGGACCATCCTATGCTAAGAGTAGTCACCTCAAAAATTTTGCCAATCTATTTTCACTTTCCACTTCTATATACATATATATATATATACAATTTCGATAATGTTAATACAAATAATGTCTAAAAATGTTATTTATATTTTTTGACCTCTCAACGTTTTGATAATAACAAAATGTAAAAACGTTTACAATAAAAATAAACGTTTACAAATTATCAAATGTAAAATTCCATTTCTAAGATTAGTGATCACTTAAGGTATGAACAAACAAAATAATTAAGCATGATTAGTGATCAAGAAAATATTTTTCTCTTAATCCTCACTTTTAATTCTACAAAAGTATTTTCTCAAAAATACATTTACAAAATATTTTCTAATTAAAAGAAAAGTTTTATTAAAAACTTAAAATTTGAAATTCAAATTTTCCCCCTAAAATGGAAGGTTCCATAACAGATACAACCTTCACCACAAAAAGACAAAAAAGGGAGCGGAGTCTAGTGGCGGCCCCCTTATAGGCCTGGCGGCCCCCTTATATATAAGGGACCGCCAGGACCGCCACCAGATGACCGTTGGGATTCCCTGCCTATAAATACTGCTCCATTCCCAGTAGAAAAATATTCCTCTTTGCACGAAATTTTTCAGTCTTTTCTTTCTCTCTCTAAACCTTCTTTCTCTCACTAAAACTCTTGATCACTAACATACTTAGATCTTGTTTCAAGTGATCTAATCTCTTCTTCTCATCTCTTCCCTCTCATTCAAGTGCAAGAGAAGAACACTCGTATTCGTCAAGAAACGAAGTGTTAATTAGTGATCTCTCCTCTTTTCTTCTAATCTTCTAGATACCAAACCTCTATTCAATTTTTATCCTTGTGTATTGGTGTATTCGGATAAGTGTAACCCATAGTGTAATCTTGTGATGTTATATCTTGTGAAGTGTAAGATTGGTTCTAGCTAAGATTAGACCTCGACATTTAGCTTAGTGTCGAAAATAACGTAAGATACGTAAAACGTTTTTCTTTCCTCCGCCTAAAAGGGAGCTTGTTGACATAGTGAAAACTCGATCGGATACTCCGGAAGTGGAGTAAGGGCAAAGAGGTACTTCGTACCTACCACTAAAAATCTTGTGTCTTGGATTGGTTGTTTCATTCCTTATCTCTTTACATATTATTGTTGATATTTAGTTTTCGTCAGATATTATTGCTTGTTTATATTTGATTTGATGGAACATATAACTCGAATCTATACAAGTTTGTATTGGTAAACTTTTTGAAACCGTAAAACAAACGTGTAAATATTCAAACCCCCCTATCTATGTCCAACAATGGTATCACAGGAGCAAGGTCACTAACCCCAAGATTTTTAAAATATACCTGTATTTTAAAGCTGATCGATCTATGGAATCTGACAAAATATCTAGAAGGGCAATCTATGAAAAGACCACACTCTTTAAAAGCGATAGTTTATATTTAATTTGAAAATAGAGTCGAGACATTGTATAAAACAAAAGATATAGTAATCATTTGGCTATTTATAACCATGGTGAATTTTCAATCTGATTTACAAAATCCAAAACCAATTTAGATGAGGTTATCCCTTTGAAAAACAAACCGATGATCTCAAAGAGACTTGCGTAAAATAATGAAGCCAAAATGGTTATTTACAATCTTTGCCAAGAAAAGATATGAAAGAATTTCATGGTGTAACACGCAAAAAAAATTGAAAAACCTTGTTACCACGCCATCAAGGTTGCCAAGTACAAGATAATAACGATCACCATTTGGTTCAACCAATATGACCAATTCGTCAATTTCGAAGAACGAATCTATAGATATTCTTATGCCAAAGAGATTTTATACTATTTTTACTAGTCTTAAAGCTCTTGAAGATGGATATTCTATAAGAAACTAGGTAAGGAAGTTTATTAAAACAACTCTACACCAAATGGAAGCAAAGGTCAACGATGAAAGTGAAGAGCGAAAGACTAAAAACGTCACTATCTCTTGAATGAACTTCTCGGAGATCCTCAAAGTTTACGAAATGATCATCAAAAAGATTCCGAAATAGTCCAAGCAAAAGTTGAAGGTAATCTAATGCTTAAAGGCTAAAAAAAATCTAGTGATGAAGATGTTCGACTATCCGTAGTGAAGACGAAAGATTACGTCATAGGCATAGAGACTTCAAGAGTCTTTAAAAAAAAGGTAGATTCGTGAGGCAATCAAAAACCTAACGAGAACGACAAAAAGACGTCCAAAGAAGCCGTGAGATTATGAATAATACGAGTACTCTGTGTAGTACTAGGGTTTACAACCTTGAAGCTATGTATCAAAATGTCTATGACTATTGTGAATACAAAACCATAACCTAGGATCTCCTTTTATACACTAAGGAGTCCTTTACAAGATAACTACCAATCTTCTATAATGTTAAACTTATACGTATCTTTCTAACTAAATAGATATACTCTGAATAAGTCAATGCATATCACTTTTACACGTCTTTATCCCTTTAGCAGTCTTCATGCAGCAGTCTTAAGTCCTTCAACAGTGTTAAGTTAGTACTGGCAGTACTAACTTTCTTCTAGCAGTACTAACTAGTTAGTACTGGCAGTTGTATCTTAAGCAGTACAAAATCTTTAGCTTGGCAGTACTAAGGATAATGAGTTTAATTCCCAATAGTATTCATCTAGAAACGAATTGTTATCAAGTGATCTCTTTCCTCCTCCTCAAGATCATAAATCTTCATTATATTTTCTTTGCGGTGTTGTATAAATTGGATTGTGTGTAGATCCAATAGTGTAAATTGTGTATTTGTATGAATTGGATTATGTGTCAATCCAAGAGTATATATCTTGTGAGTGTGTAAAGACTTAGTGAAGTCTTAGATTCGTTCCAAATCCTAAATGGAGAGCAAAGGTCACGATGATTGAAGAGTCAAAAGACTTAACATCGCTATCTCTTGATGAGCTTATCGGGAACCTCAAAGTTCACGAAATGATCATCAAGAAAGATTCTGAAATAGTCAAAGCAAAAGTTGAAAGGAAATCTATTGCTTTAAAGGCTAAGAAAGAATCTAGTGATAAAGAGTGTTCAACTTTCGGTAGTGAATATGAAGAGTATGCCATGACGGTAAGAGACTTTAAGAAGTTCTTTAAAAGAAGAGGTAGATTCGTGAGACAACCTCGGAACGACAAAAATACGTTCCAAAGAAGCCGTGATGACAAGAACGGTAAAAGTGATAGAAAATGCTTTAGATGCGGCGACCCGAATCATCTTATTGGAGAATGTCCAAAACCACCGAAAGACAAGAACCAAAGAGCTTTTGTCGGAGGCTCTTGGAGCGATAGCGGTGAAGAAGATGATGAGAAGGTCAAAAATGAAACGTGTCTCGTAGCTCATGCATCAAGTGAGATATGCCTTGGAGTCGACTTGGAGCCCGACGAATGGATCAAGGATAGCGGATGTTCTAAACATATGATGGGTAACCGAAAGCTCTTCTCCACTTACAAGGCATACAATGGAGGTAATGTCATTTTTGGTAGTAATCTTCGCGGTAACATCATTGGCAAAGGTACGATTTCTAATGACTCTCTCAAAATAGATAATGTAGAACATGTTGATAACTTAGGATTTAACTTGCTAAGTATAGGACAAATATGTGATAATAAGTGTAGAGTAACTTTCTCTGAACATGATAGTGAAATCACTAAGGACGGTAGAGTCATAGGTAGAGGAATTAGGAAGAAAGGCTTATATGTGATGAAATTAGGAAATAAGCCAAAGGATCAAATTTGTCTAGCAACGATTGATGAAAATTCCACATTGTGGCATAGGAGATTAGGTCACGCAAACATGCGTCTCATTCAATCGTTGGCTTCTAAGGAATTAGTTAGAAATCTACCCAAACTTAAGTTTGACCAACATTTTTGTGATGCTTGCAAAATGGGAAAACAAGCTCACGCTAGTCACAAAGCTAAGAATATAGTCTCAACGACTAGATGCTTAGAACTTCTCCATATGGATCTCTTCGGTCCATCCGCCGTACGGAGTTACGGAGGAAACCGTTACACCCTAGTCATAGTAGATGATTACTCTAGGTATACTTGGACTAGATTCCTTAAGGATAAAACCGAAGCTTTCGATCAATTCAAAATATTTAGTAGGAAAATCCAAAACCAATTAGGTTGTTCAATAGTGTCAATAAGAACCGACCACGGTAGAGAATTTGATAATGAGGTGCAATTTGGAGAGTTTTGTAATGCCAATGGTATTACACATAACTTCTCGGCTCCACGCACTCCTCAATCAAATGGCGTGGTCGAAAGGAAAAATAGGACACTTCAAGAAATGAGTAGGACTATGTTGAATGAGCAATCGTTACCACAAAAGTTTTGGTGTAACGCCGTAGATACTTCAACATACATTCTCAACCGAATTCTCATTAGAGCCATTCTAGGAAAAACACCTTACGAACTTTTAAGAGGTAGGAAACCTACGTTAGATTATTTTAGAGTGTTTGGAAGCAAGTGCTTCATTTTGAACACCAAAGACTACCTTACCAAGTTTGACCCAAAGTCATACGAAGGTGTCTTTTTAGGTTATTCTCAAAATAGTAAAGCCTACATCATCCTAAACAAACACACTAGGAAAGTCGAAGAATCACTTAACGTGACATTCGATGAAACTCCTCCACCCTCTAAGACATCACCCTTGGTGGATGATGACTTAGATGAAGAAGAAGCAATTAAGGTCACCGAAAAGAAAAACCTAGAAAACAACATTGTGGATGAAACTTTAGAGATTGACGAAATAGTCAACATTAAGGAATCTAGGAACCATCCATTAGAAAATGTCATAGGAAACCTTAACCAAAGAACCCTTAGGTCACAAGCCCAAATAAAACATATTTTTGGTATTTTTAATATTTATAAAAGAAAAGGAAAAATAAAAATAAGAAAAAAATATTTTTGGATTTTTAAATTTTTTTATAAGAACGAAAATAAACTTTCCGAAGAAAGGATCTTCAAGGCTTGAACACAAACAATCCCGTAAAAATCGCTACACCTCTCCCCGGCAACGGCGCCATTTTGATGTTCGTCAAACGCGTGTCGTAATAATATATAGTATATCCCGTCAGATAAGACAATTACTTTAGGAAAAATAATAGTCTATCTTCCGAGTGTCGTTTCCACGACGAGAGATAAATTGAAATTCATGAGAATGTTTCGTTTGGTGCTTGAATGATAAATATTTTGGTTTTTGGTTTTAAACTATTTTAAACTAATATTAATTCTAAAATTAAAAACTAAAGGATTAAACTAAAATTGATTTAAAAGATATAAATGACAAATATGATTGCTAAGTGACGTGAAATGTTCCTTAAGTGCGGGCTTAGGTTTAACGAATTAAAATTCTTAAAAAAAACAAGTTTCAAGAAATTAAATGACAAGTAAAGTAAAATGCTTTTTAAAATAAATGACAAGTATTTAAATTGCATTAAAAGTAAATGACGATATGTAAATTGGAAGATTCTAATGACTATTAATTTTTTAAAACCGCACTTAAATTCCAAATCACTAATCACTTAGCAAACACAAGTAATTTACTTGCTACTCATAACGAAATTCAATTTAACAAACATAGCATTTAACGACAAAAATAAATCTACACTAAGCATGGTAAAAATCAAATACGCAATTATATTATGGAACGATAAAATAAAACTATTCTAAATATTGAAAAGAGATTGTAAAATAGAACCAGAAATGAAGAGCCGCAAATAAACGATAACCACCCGATCTTACAAACTTAATAAACAAATAAGTTTATCACTTTTAAGCTCTACTTCACTAATTAGCAAATAAAGGTGTCAACTTTATCTACTAATTACTTTCATAAAAACTATAAAGATCAAAACTTTATCTATTTATCAACCTTATAAGACCCTTAAGCTCCGGCCTTAGATGTAGAAGGATGAAATAAGAAATAAGACATGAAAAGTTAAGACAAAATAAGCTAATAAGATGAAAACTTTTTTAGAAAAATAAGCTATTTTGAAAACTAATTTTTGTAAAAATAAAACTAGATTAAATCTATATATATATAAAAAAACTACTTTTGAAATAAAAACTAGAATAAGCTAAAAAGCTATCAAGGCTTTTTCGAAGAAAGGATGAAGAATATAAGCTTATAAATAAGCCACTTCTCAAATAAGCTACAAGTACCCTTCGAAATAAGCCCTAGCTTAATAAGCTATAAGAAAAACTAGTAAAGTTTAGAACTTTATGACTAAATAAGCTAAATAATAAGCTCTCGAAGATAAAGGTGCTCAAGACTTAATGAATAAGTCGAGTAGGAGACTCATGACACCCTTTTTAGCATTCGAATTGAGCTTAATCAAACAATAAACACTTTAGAAAAAGTAAAGACAAGAAAAGAGAAAAAGATGAGATAAGCAAAAGCTATTTTAGGATTATAAGCTTAAATTCAAACAAATAAGCTAAGGTATAACTTATTTGAGAAAGAAAATAAGCTATAAAAATAATAAGCTCAAATAAGCTTATTAAATAAGCTAAAGATAAGAAAAGGAAAGAAACAAGAAAAAGAGATCAAAAACAATAAGCATTAACCAACCTCAAATATCTTCATTAATAAGCTTAAAATCTTGATTACAATAAGCTATAAAAGCTTTTACAATAAGCAAACTAATAAGCTAAAAGGCATAAAGATAAGCTACACTACTCCTACACTATATTGAAAATAAAACTAAATCTAACAACTATTCTCAGCTATTGTGCGTTGATTTATATAGCCTCAAGTGGTGGGAGGGGTAATTTCATCATTTCAGGAGGTTCAGATGCGTCCTAGTGCAAAGGCGGGGGATATTTTCATCATTTCGTCCCAAACGCATTATCATACAGTGTACCTTGTACGCCAGCTAGATCCACCTATGAGAGCATGCCACGTAGCCTTCTAGAAACATCGTACCTGCAATCCTATGAACATTACCTCGTACTCTAATCAATAAAATGCCACGTGTCACCACCTGAGTGGTGCCACGTGGTGTAATCATTGTTTCGGCATCGTCACCGGAGCCACCGCCTGACCACCAGTCAACGGCGGCAGTCAACGGTGGCCAACGACGGTCAACGGCGGCGGACCACCGTCGACTACCGCCGGAACACCGGTCAACGGTCAGGTCAAATGGTGGCCACTGCTGCCATGTGGCAGCCAAGTGGTACCACGTGGCACCACGTAGCAGCTGACGTGTCGTAGAGGGGATAATACCCTCCTGCGTTTCGAACCCACGACCTCTTGGGATAGAAGCATAGCTCTAGCAAGCTTACCGCTGTGCTAGAGTATAGCTTCAATAATGGCATGTAAAATTTAATATATAAGGGCTAATTTGTTTGGGCTGGGTTATTATTAGCAAAAGGTTCAAATAGGGACGAAAAAGGTTCAAAATAAAAAGGTTCACATATGAAAGGCCGGTACCGTTGGACTCGTAATTTCGTGCTCTTTCCAATGGTGTGATCGAGGAATATTAACGACTTTGTTAGAGCCTCGATAAACGTAAAAACGTCATCGAAAGTCGCCCGAAAATTACCGTTTTTGCTTTGTTTTTAATATGTTTGCAACATATTTATCCATATTTTAGTGTTTTAGTCCGTTTATTAGCATTTTTCGGGGTACAAATGATGTGTGTTTTAGCGCACATTAGTAGCACTATGGCATCTGTAATAATCTACTTAGCCACATATGGTGAAGAATGTGGATAGTAGTGTCAAATTTCTAATGTATCCATGGTTTGTGCAAGTCTTTCTGAATCAACAAGCTGGTGATATGTCAAATCATAAAAGAATTTATGTTACCCCCTCTCATACTAAGAAGATATT
>BQNB010209697.1:0-10320 GCA_026074375.1 Tanacetum coccineum
CACTTCCATTCAATCCCAAATCAATTATAAACTAAACTCCATCATTCAATCCAAAAGACATAGTTTCGTTACACTTTTGGTTCAAAAGACATAGTTTCGTTCCACTTTTAGTCCAAAAATTTTAGTCCAAATTTACGAAATTGGACTAAAACTAGAACGAAACTATGTTTTTGGACCAAAACCAAACCTTTTTTGAATTTTGGACCAAAAGTGAAAACGCACCAAACCACAAGGACCAAAAATGTACTTAACTCTAACATGTAATATTACTAGTGATATTATATGGAAATCATAAAAAATGAGGATAGTTTATTATTCAAAATATGACAAGTGATAATGCTCTTTTTATTAAAAAAATTATTTACAGGAACTCTATGAGCTGATAGAAGAAAGCATAGAAAGCATTTTGATAGATAAAGCAGAAATAGAAGAAAAGATCAATGAGAACTTGATCAAATTTCAAAATGATGAAAGGCTGATTCAACTAAGAGACAAGATGAAGGTGATTTTTAAAGAACCTAATATACCTGAATACCACTCTTCTTCATCAACCGAATCTGATGATGACGACGATGATAATTCACAAGTTGGAGATGATAATGAAAAGAGTTATGGAACTCAAACAGACTCAGTTGAAGAAGATCACGTTCAGATAGTAACAGAAACTCAACAAGAGGAAAGAAACAACTTGCAATACAACGATGAAGAAAATGATGAAAAAGGTGTTTATCAATCAGAAGATGAGCTAATGAGAGCTGAATGTAATGAAAAAAAAGATGAACAAGAAACGGGGACTTCCAAAGAAGCTGATAACATTAAAGAAGAACGGAAGGCAAATAAAAAGGCAACAAATCAAAAAATAAATGAAGAAATCGATCCATTTGATGACCTAACATTTGGCGAATACTAGATACAAAATGAACATCTATTTGTTCCAACAACAAACGAGTGAGAAAAGAAGGATCAAACAGATGAATATAAATTGGGATAGTTTTTTAGAGATTGAGAGAAATTATAAGAAAAGGGCGTGGTTTCTCCCCGTGAGATAAAGAAAGAAAGCTCAACAGCAAGAACGAGAACGATAAAGAAAAGGCAAAAAAGAAAATGATCAAATAGGATCATCTTCTCAGGAAAGTCCTTTTTCGGCATAGATAATTCACTCCAAGGTTCTCAGCCGACATTTGATCGGTGCAAGCCCAACATATGAAAAAATGAAGATTTAATCAAAAAAGAAAAAGAACAAAATGGGATAAAATCCAAATCGTAAAAGATGGTTGGGAACCTAGCGTAGAACTTACGAGGATGAGAAGCTCTTGGGAAGACGCATTATTCAGAACCACAAGAAGTGGAAGCGTAAGGTATCATTAGGTTTTTTTACTTTAGAATGTTGTCTTGTCATTTGAATATCACAGTGAATAATGATAGAGATATAAGTGTGTTTGATATATCACTAGAGATATATCACTAGTGTATAAAAATATCACTATAGATATTATATCATTTTTTTATCTGTTTAGTTTCTATGCTTATGGCTTATCTCTTGTGATAATTTACACAGAGAAGAAGTCTTCAATGACGATGAAGGTCTGATTTTGTTCAGAATGAATATTCAATCACTGGCACCAGGGCTTGAAATTGATACTTCAGTGATCGACGTATACGTTTCTATACTCAATTACGAGGAAAAATTCAAAATGATGAATATGAAACGTCATTTCTTTTATACATCAATGATGGTAGGATATTTTTAATTTTTAAAAAAAATACTGTATTCTTTTACATCTTAAATTATCTAGCTTTATATAATTTTTTATTAATTATGAATCAGGTGCCGGGAATATTGGAGGACAAAACAACAGAAATTGACAAGAAAATAGATGCCCAGTATGACAGGTTTCACGAAATGCTGTTAATTCAGATGGAAAACGACGTAGAAAAAATGCAAATGGAGGACGTCGAATTGGTATATTAAAAATATTTTATTAATTTGTTCAGTGAGATTCTTGTATTATTTAAAATTTTAAATATTTTCATATTTTTGTGAAAACAGGCATTCTTCCCAATTATTGCTCACGGCCATTACTACCTCATTGTTTTCAACCTCAAAACAGGGAAATCTGTGATAATAGACAACAGCGAATCTGATGCAACATACGAAGGCAAATATAAAGACAATGTTGAGTTTGTGGTAATAATTTTTTGTTCCTCTAAACTGATATTTTGATTCTTTTGAAGAATATAATAACACAGGAAGATATCAAAATCACTATACGCTGGTCTGTAATAATAATTAGCTATTAATTTATAGTGGAGCTGTGTTAGGAAGGATCTTTTGGATGTATCAAAATACAAATGAGGATAAATCTTGACAAGATTCTAAAAAAGCACAAATTACGAATGAAATGGAAGAAACAAAAGAAAAAAATAGATTGTGGTTTGTAATATGACATGCTATGGAGCTTTATGAAGGATAACTACAGCACAATGGAAACCAAGTTGCTGCTTAAAAAAAAGACAAAAATCATCGGTGCGATGGATAACTTGAGATCAAAGAATTGCACCAAAAATATTATGTGAAGTTAAACATTCATCAGAAAAAGATGTTGGATTATGCAAAAAGATGCGAGCAGGTGAAGGCGGAGCAATCAAGAATATTTTGTCTTGAATTTCTTGTTTATGAAAAAACTTAGTACATTTTATTTAAATTCGTATTTAGAACTAGACATGAAAAGTACGTATGCAACTGCAAAAACTAAGTTGGATGCGTTCTATTGTTGTAAGCTAACATTGCCTAGTAGTCGAATTAATGTATTATGAATGGTATCAGATAATAGACTTCTATATGATCTCTATGCAAACAACATTTTAATGTAGAATTTTGTCTACATTTGATTTCTTGATTAAAAAAATTTTCATATCACAAAGGAAATACAAAGACTTGACAGTTGTTTAAAATTTAACAATATACATCATTATAACCACACACAAAAAGAAGATTAAATATTCACAGTTGGAATCTCACCAAAAACCATAAAACCCATAACCCTTGGAAATACCAAAAAATCCTTAAAAAAAAAAAAAAAACCAATGAGATCTATACAAAAAATACTAAACCCTATCACTTGGATCTATATCAAAAAACCTTAAACTTGGATCTTGACCAAAAACCCAAAAACTCTAAAACTAACACCTTGGTCTATACCAAAGAACCCTAAACCCTAACACTTAAATCTATACCAAAAAAATAAACAACTAACCAATGCATATTAATATCACAAGTGTATACAAATATCTTTAAAAATCTATACAAAAAACCTAAACACCCAAAAACCCACTGGGTCTATACCAAGAACCCTAAACACCTACCATTGGTTCTATACCGTAAACCCTAAACCCTTAAACACTAGGATCTATACCAAAAAAACCCTAAACAACTAACCATGGGTAATAATATCACAAGTGATATACAAAATACTTTAAATCTATACTTAAACTTTTTGTAGATTGTGTCTAGAATTTATGATGATACTGATTTCAAGGATAAATTTGGTAAGATCGTTTGGAATATGTTTATTGGGCCTGAGGAGTTTGAGGACAGATGGAATAAGCTTATGGAGGAATTTAATCTTGTAAATCATAAGTGGCTTTCAAAGATGTATCGTCTCAGATCATCATGGGTCCCCGCTTTCTTTGTTGATTCTCCATTATGCGGGTTGATGAGGACTACTTCTAGGTCAGAGAGCGAGAACTCATTTTTCTCATATTTCACTAGTTCTGGTTCAACACTTGTCAAGTTTATGCTTTGTTATGAGTCTGCAATGGAAAGGCAAAGATACACGCAAGAAAAACTAGATCATCAGTCGTTTGATTCATTCCCTGCTTTGCTGACACCGTTACCTATTGAAGTACATGCTGCTAATGTTTATACTCGCAGCCTTTTTATTCGTGTACAGAAAGAGATTGTTGCAGGGTCTTGGTTATGTTCAATAACGGGTATGAGTTTAGATGAGGGATGTACTGTTTGTATTATTGATGAGGAAAAAATAAAACCTGTTGGTCTGCCAGAAGTGATTGACAAAGAAAGTACTTTGGAGAATGTTAAGGAAGAGATTAATTTGCATCAAAAAGTCACAGGACATTACAAGGTATACATTTTGAATATCATTTATCACATTTTATATTTTTCAATTTTTTTTTACTTTTATTGTTAAAAATATGGTATGATGTAACACCTGTGATATATGATTGTAATGATATTACTAATTTTTTATTTAGTGTTTTTGAAGTATCACAAGTGATATTTTTAGTTTTTATTTGTATTAATTAGAATGTTACATGAAGTATCACTTGTGATATAATGTTATGTTTTTATTATGAAGGTACTTTATAACAAAGGAGATGGTTCAGTTTCCTGCTGTTGTCAGCTTTTTGTTCGCTCTGGGATTTTATGTCGACATATATTTTGTGTATTCAAGAACTTCAAAGTGTCTTGTATTCCAGATCAGTATATATTGAGGCGTTGGACCAAGGATTTGATCCCACCTGATTTGAGGAACAAAAAAAACCGTTATGGTGAGAAGAATGAAGCAATTGAGAAGCTTGCAATGGAGGCTTCTATCATACTTGATTCATGTGTACATATGTTGAGGAATAATGAGCTAAAGTTGTCTGTGTTTGTAAACAAGATGAAAGCAATAAAGTCTGACCTCGAGGCTGAGTTGCCAATTGTTCCAACCCGCACAGTTTCTGATTTTGTTCAAGAATTTATGGGTGTTAAGAAGCCTGATAAGGTTAAAGTGAAGAATCCAACAGGTGTAAGGCCAAAGGGACGTGAGAAGCAGAAGCGTATCAAGAGTGGAAGAGAAATATCAATGAAGAAAAGTATGAAGAAAAGTAATAAAAAAAGAATGGTTGTGGTGTTTGTGGATCTACTGCTCACAATAGGCGTACTTGTCCACGGAAGAATGATGTTGATGTCTTATATCCTGCAGTAGTTGTTCCTGGCGGCAGTGATCATGTAGTTGTTGGGCTTCGAGACGGTACTTCTGGAAGTGTTTCAGTTTAAGATGTGTTTTGTCACAGTTTGAGTCTGATTTTACTTTCATACAAAAAAGATAAAAAATTAGTACAGCTCATTCATTTTTCTTTACATCTTATTTTACCTTCTTACGCAAAAAGAATTATGTTCATTAGGTTTCAATAAATTTTTTTGATTATTTTTTGATTTAGACATTTATCTGTTATCACTTGTGATATTATGCTATCAGCAATGCAACAGTTTTTGGTTTTATAGTGATGCTATTTTGATATTATGATATTATGTTATCACCTGTGATATTATGATATTATGATATTATCACTTGTGATATTATGTTATCACTTGTGATATTATGATATTAATCATATTGCTTAGGATTTTAAAGGTAACCTTTGTATCACTTGTTATATTAAATCATATTGCTTAGGATTTTATTGTTTTGAGTATAGATCCAAGTGGTGTTTAGGTTTTTTGGTATAGATCCAAGTGGTTAGGACTTAGGAGTTTAGTGGTTTTTTTAGTATTTTTTAAAGTTAATGTGTGTATCACAAGTGATATTTATAATTCTTGTTTTTCTGTGTGTGTTATCACTTGTGATTTTCTGGTAAATTTTAATCCATCTCAAGTCTTTGGATTAGAAGTTTAGTGTTTTGTAGATTTGTAGATTTGTGTGTCTGTTATCACTTGTGATATATTGTTAAATGTTAAACAATTGCAAGTCTTTGTATTCCTTTTGTGATATGAAAATTTTTAATCAAGAATCAAATGTGACAAAATTCTACATTAAAAGTGGTTGTTTGTATAAGAGTTATTATAGAAGTCTATTAACCATCCCAAAACATAATACATAATCGACTACTAGGCAATGTTGTTTACAACAATAGATCGCATCCTACTTAGTTGTTTAAATAAAAAGTACTATGTTTTTCATAAACATGAAATTCAAGACAAATTATTCTTGATTGCTTCCGCCTTCACCTGCTCCAGTCATCTTTTTTGCATAATCAGACATCTTTTTCTTATGAATGTTTACTTCATGTAGTAATATTTTTGCTGCAATTCTTGATCTCAAGTTATCCATTTGCATCCGATGATTTTTGTCTTTTTCAGGCAGCAAGCTTGTTTTCCATTGTGCTGCAGTTGATCCTTCATAAAGCTCCATATGCATGATCATATACAAACCACAATCTATTTTTTCTTTTGTTGTCTTCCATTTCATTCTTAAGTTTGTTGCTTTTTTAGATCCTGTCAAGATTTTATCTGCATTTGTATTTTGATACATCAACAGGTGCCTTCCAAACACGCTCCTCTGTAGAAATTAATAGCTAATTATTATTACAGACCAGCATATATTGATGTGATATCTCTTGTGATATTATATTGCATTCAAAAGAATCAAAATATCAGTTTAGAGGAACAAAAAATTATTACCACAAACTCAACATTGTCTTTATATTTTCCTTCGTATGTTGCATCAGATTCGCTGTTGTCTATTATCACCGATTTTCCTGTTTTGAGGTTGAAAACAATGAGGTAGTAATGGCCGTGAGCAATAATTGGGAAGAATGCCTGTTTCACAAAAATATGAAAATATTTAAAATTTTAAATAATACAAGAATCTCACTGAACAAATTAATAAAATATTTTTAATATACCAATTCGACGTCCTCCATTTGCATTTTTTCTACGTCGTTTTCCATCTGAATTAACAGCATTTCGTGAAACCTTTCATACTGGGCATCTATTTTCTTGTCAATTTCTGTTGTTTTGTCCTCCAATATTCCCGGCACCTGATTCATAATTAATAAAAAATTATATAATGCTAGATAATTTAAGATGTAAAAGAATACAGTATTTTTTTAAGAAATTAAAAATATCCTACCATCATTGATGTATAAAAGAAATGACGTTTCATATTCATCATTTTGAATTTTTCCTCGTAATTGAGTATAGAAACGTATACGTCGATCACTGAAGTATCAATTTCAAGCCCTGGTGCCAGTGATTGAATATTCATTCTGAACAAAATCAAACCTTCATCGTCATTGAAGACTTCTTCTCTGTGTAAATTATCAAAGAGATAAGCCATAAGCATAGAAACTAAACAGATAAAAAAATGATATAATATCTATAGTGATATTTTTATACACTAGTGATTTATCTCTAGTGATATATCAAACATACTTATATCTCTATCATTATCATTTGTGATATTTCAAGTGACAAACAACATTCTATAAGTAAAAACTAATTGATACTTACTCTTCCTCTTCTTGTGTACTGAATATGCTTCTTCCCAAAAGGTTCTCATCCTCTGTAAGTGCTACGGATGGGTCCACCGGCTTTTTTATGTATTTGGATCTTTGTCCCCTTTCCTTTTTCTTTTCGCTTAGAATATTCATTTTTTTCATATGTTGGGCTTGCACCGAGGTCAAATGTCGGCTGAGAACCTTGGAGTGAGATATCTATAGCCGAATATCGGATATTTCTAAGAAGATGATCCTATTTGAGCCTTTTTCCCTTTTTCCTTTTTCTTTTTTCGTTCTCTTTCTTGCTGTTGAGCGTCTTTCTTTATCTCAGCGTTATTATTCACGACCTTTTCTCTATAATTTCTTCTTCATTTATAAAAAACTATCCCATTTTTATATCATCTGTTTGTTACTTCTTTTCAGACTCGTTGTTTGTGTTGGAAAAAATAGTTGTTCTTTTGTAAATAGTATTCGCCAAAATGTTGGGTCTTCAAATGGATTGATTTCTTCATTATATTTTTGAGTTGTTGCATTTTTTGTTGCCTTCCCTTTTCTTTATTTTTATTCAGCTTCTTTTGGTAGTCCCCGTTTCTTGTTCATCTTTTTTTACATTACATTCAGCTCTATTTGCTCATCTTTGATGTTAAAAAACCTTTTTCATCATTTTCTTCATCGGTGTATTGCAGGTTGTTTCTTTCCTCTTATTGAGCTTCTGTTACTATCTGAACATGATCTTCTTCAACTGAGTTTGTTTGAGTTCCAAAACTCTTTTCATTATCATCTCCAACTTGTGAATTATCATCGTCGTCATCATCAGATTCGGTTGATGAAGAAGAGTGGTATTCAGGTATATTAGGTTCTTTAAAAATCACCTTCATCTTGTCTCTCAGTTGAATCAGCCTTTCATCATTTTGAAATTTGATCAAGTTCTCATTGATCTTTTCTTCTATTTCTGCTTTATCTATCAAAATGCTTTCTATGCTTTCTTCTAGCAGCTCATAGAGTTCCTGTAAATAATTTTTTTAATAAAAAGAGCATTATCACTTTTCATATTTTGAATAATAAACTATCCTCATTTTTTATGATTTCCATATAATATCACTAGTAATATTACATGTTAGAGTTAAGTACATTTTTGGTCCTTGTGGTTTGGTGCGTTTTCATTTTTGGTCCAAAATTCAAAAAAGGTTTGGTTTTGTTCCAAAAACATAGTTTCGTTCCAGTTTTAGTCCAATTCCGTAAATTTGTATTAAAATTTTTGTACTAAAAGTGTATTGTATCACTGGTGATTAATAATTATAAAGTAACAAAAACTCACCTCCTTTTCTTCATTCTCTTCTTTTTCTCCTACATCGTCTAGTATTTCTGCAATTCCCATATAGTAATTTTGAAGTTCGGATATCTCTCTTTTTTTCAACAGCCTTGTGTTCCAGCTTTTGAATGCTGGTACTCTTCTCTTGACTTTGAACGTATCAATTTTTGTATAATGTAGATATGTAAGCTGTTTCATGAAAAATATATCAAATTAATACATTAATAATCAGATGTAAATTGATTTCTTAAATAAAAAATTAATAAAAAAATTAATATTTCTAACTTACTATCAAGAACATCACTGGCCCATAGTAGACAACATCCTTTTTTTTCTTTGTTTTTGACCAATCAACTTTCGACACACTTGCACATTCTATGATGTATGAACACCAGTCAATGTCACTTACATCATCTCCTTCAAACACATTCCTCAACACTGTGAATTTCAAACATGAGCTGTTCTCACAACTTCCCAATGTGTTTGCAATCAATGTCAGAATGTTCATCCTGAACATATAATCAGTGTTTTTGGTGTCAATGATTAAATCAGATAAAGCTTTTATTGTGAGCTTATTGATATTTTTGAACTGATCTTTCCATTCTTCCAAGAATGGATCGTTGTACTCTCTTTGTCCTTCTCTTTCCAATTTCCTTCTTCCCATCGGCAAACCAAGAACTTCTTTCACTGTTTTGGGAGTAATGACTATGTCTCCCATTGGACACTCTAACATCATTTTTCTTGTGTTAAGTATGTCAACAACATAGAAAGCCAATTTGGTTGGTATTTCAACTATAGGAAAATCAATTAAGTTTCCAAATCCCATCTCCCTTACCACCCTTTTCCTTTGCGGAGTTAATCCACGCATTGCTTCAAATAGTGGTCTCACAGTTGCACGTCCTTTCAATACTCTATTAAAACTTTGTTTCTGAACTCTTTCATTCGTTTCACTTTCGTCTTCAACATCAACTACCTTCTCTTTTCCTTTGTTCTTGATTTTTTTTTCAGTTTCTGCCTGTTTTTGTTTCTCAAGTCTTTCATTCATTTCACTCTCTTGTTCAACGTCAACTACTTCTTCTTTTCCTTTATCCTCATTTTTTCTTGTTTGTTGATTATCTGCCTGCTGTTTTTTAATTCTTTTATGCTTCTCAGCCAAGAGCTTTGTTTCATCACTTCTTGTCCATCTACCAGGAGATTTTTTCTCCTCACGTTTTCTTTTTCGCTTTGCTTCTTTTTCTGCTTTGCTTTGAAGATACTTTTCATTTGAAGCTATCCATTCTTGGCAGTTGCTTCTTGAAGGAAATATTTTCTTACATTCAGATCTTGGCAGTTGCTTCTTTCTTTTTGATTTAGGCCTATCTGTATTTGCATTACAATTTACCAAAAGTTATTTCTGTTGTCATATGATATCACAACTATATAACATGTGATATGACATATGATATTCCAAGTGATATATAACAAATGATGTTATATATACTTCTTTATGACATGTTATATCACAAGTGATAACACAAACAATACCTCAAGTTATATCACAAGTGATATCACAAGTTATATCATAAGTTATCACAAGTTAGATGTAACATTCCGTATTTTCAGGTCATTTACAATACTATTTAATTTCACTATTTATTTTTTCCTCGTACGCGTTCGCTTTTAATTTTAATCGTTAAGCTAAATCGCGTAGACTGAAAATGATCATACAATGTAAACGGGCA
>BQNB010209701.1:0-10320 GCA_026074375.1 Tanacetum coccineum
TTTTAAAACCTAACTCCACTGTTCACGCTTCCTGTCCCCCCTCCTCGACCACTGTTCATCGTCTCTTTTGTCCCATTAACCTGTAAACAAACAAAACCCATAACTTCCCGTCTTACCCCACACCCACATGGCTCAAGTCCACCTTGGAGAATCCCTAAACTCTTATTAGCTACAAACTACTATACTCGGATCAAGATCAAATGAAGGGCTATGATGAAAAGACTTGGAAGACACATATGTTGGAAGGCTGAGATCACTTTGTGAACCCTCTCATACAAGAAAACCAAGTGCAATCCTCTCACACAAGAAAACCAAGTGCAATCCTCTCACACAGGAAACACACCTCAAAGGACTCCAAGACCTAATATTTCCCTATAAATAGTTAGCCATTTGTAAGCCTTCAAGGCATCTAGTTGAAAAAGTTTCAAGATTTTATGTTCTAAATTTACTTGTTCTTAAGTCCTACATTGTTATAACCACTTTGAAAAAGATATTCTTAAGTTTAGTATACATAATCTAAGCTGTAAAAACTTATATGGCTTAAGCTTAATCATAGCTTGTAGTCATTTAAGCAACTAGTTCTCAAAATTTACCAAAAAATTCAAGAAAGCAAATGGAGCACAGTGTATTCTGGATGGCTGTGGTTTTAGAGCCTCATGGGAGGCAATAGGTTTGTTATTGGCTACTGAAATCAAGAGGAAAAGCTTAAGGAACTTGTAAGTTCCTTATTTTCATTTTCTTAAAAAGTTACTGTAGCATTGCTTAAATATAGCTTATTATCTGCTTATTTCTTGATTTTCCTGCTTATTTATGCCATCTTATGCTTATCTACCTGTTCTTGTTACTTACATGTCTTGTGTTTGAGTTTTTACTAGAAACTGCCACATTTGCTTACAAACTGCTTATATCTTATCTGCTTATTCTAGTGCTTTTTATTGTGTCATTTGTGCTTATTATTGCTTGCTATTTATTAGTTGTTAAATGTTTTTCAAAAACCTTTGCTTAAAACCCTTTAAATCAGTTTAAAATTTGGACCATAGGACTTAAAGGGGTGTTTGGCACAAGGGCCAAAATGGGTCATTCTGGGTCAAAATCCTTTTGGGTTATGGTGTGAGTTTTAACCACCCTTTTTGAGTAGATTTCAAACTGTTTTTCAAGTCTCAAGTGCCTAAAAGTCTGTTTTTAAGTTTTTATAAATGGTCTTTGAAAACTGTGTGACAAAAAATCAGTTGGCACATGCTTATTTGATTAAGTTGTTAAACCTGCTTTTTGAGTCAAGTTTTTGAGTCCTTTTTAGTGTCAAAACAGAATAGGTTAAGTGTCTTAAGTTTTCTTTTGTGTCTTTTAAAAATCTGTCAACTTTTGTAAGTATTTTTCATAGTTAAAACTGCCAATTTTCATTTTCAGTTATCAGATTGTTAAACTTCTTTTTAGACCTTAAAATTTTGAATATAAGCTCATTAGGAGCTTGTGTCCATCTGTTTTAACTTCCTTTAAAATTTTAAGCTCATTTGCCAGCTTATTTATAAGCTGGCTTTTAGCCCCTTTTTCTTTGTAAAATTCCCCTGGTGCTAGCACCCATTTTTATAGGGCTTTTTCTTGGCTTCCTTAAGATAGTCTAGTTTACCTTTTTGCATTTCTAGGAAACCTATAAGCTGTTCTATAAGCCTTAGCAAGCCTTAAGCTTAGGACCCCCCCTCTTGGGCTTAAAAATAAGCCCAAAAGGTGCCCCTTTGGCCTGTTTGTCTGTCAATTTTAAGCTTATAGCTTATTTGCCTTTTATGGCTTATCTGTCTTTGGGAGTTAGCTTATTTTGGTTTCTCTTTTCTTATTAGGTTAGTCTAAGCTTGTTCTAGCTTATTTGGAATTGTTTTAAGCTTATTTGAGCTTATTTGATTCTTAGTGTAAAATTTTAAGTGTTTTAACCCTCTCTAGCTGTTCTCTTTCTTTAGCTTATTGTCATTTCTTATTTTTGCTCTATTTTGCTCTTTAGGAATAGCTTATTGCTTATTGTAGCTTATTTCCATTTTCCATAAGCTTATTTGAGCTTAAACTGCTTAACAGCTAAGCATTTTTTTTGACTTAGAGTAAATTTAGCAACTGCCATCTTATTTTGCTTATTACGTGCTTATTTGTTAAGTTACAAATTTTTTGTCTTTTTTAAAGTTCCTTATTTTCATCTTGTTTAAAAAGTTGTAAAAAAAATGAAACTAAAAAATGTTGGGATTAGGGGAGGCCCCAAGTGAGCAAGACTCGAACTTGGGACCTCAACCCCATCAACCAACACTTTATAACGTACTCACTACCGCTGTGCTACAATAGCTCATCCGGTAGTGAGTTGCACCATTTAATTTATAAGGGCATTTTAGCCCATTAAGCCCCATAACTGATTTCAGCTTATTTAAGCTTATTTATAAGCCTAATTTTCCTAGGCTTTTATTTTTCATTAACCAGTAACCAACCTTAATCAATTTTTTAACCTTTTCTGTATTTTACCATTTTCCAACTTTGTTTGCTATTTTTTATCATTTATTTTCTTTAAATCTGTTTTTTAATTATTAAAAATTAAATAAAAATCAAAAAAATATTTTTCTTTTTTAGAAAATTTTCTTTTGTCATATTACACTTAGGAAAAATAGAAAAACTTTCGTAAGGTCATTTCGCAAAATTTTTGTTTTAAGAGCGGGAAAAGGGGGGGAGGATTCTTTCCCGTGCATCGTTTTTAGTAATTTCTAGCTCTAATAGCTCCGTTTTCGTTCTAATTTTCTTTAAACTTCCATTTTTAGTACAAAGGATTGCCCGGATTATGAAGACTCTCGTGCTCGTGGTTTTGTCCATCGTTCACTCGATCTTCAATCCTTAGCATGCTTATATATGGGAATCCGATATCCTAGATCTTATTGATTAACGTTTATCTATTAGCATAATTAATAAACGGCTTTAGATTTGCGTAGAGACCCCTTAATATTTGGATTATGCCTTGAAATTAGTATGGGGGTGACAGTCTCACATTGAGGACAATGTGTAGTTCTAGTATGGGGGGATCTTTCGATTCGATCTTACTTGCATTTGCCTTGTCTTCACGTAATCCCGTTTTGCCACCAAAAATATGTGATTTTAGGCCAAATTTAAAAATTTTCAAAAATAAAATAAGTGTTTAGACACAAATTTTTGACTTTTTAAGTATAAATTTTGACTTGATCGAGCATGTTGCGCTCTAGCTTGCCCCTTAACTTATATAAATTTAAGCTTTTGCTAGTCTTTTATACAAGAAGCTTTAAAACGCGAATTCTAGCTTGAAAAAGCCAAGAGTTTGCAAGTTTCCATGATAGACTTTAAATATGCAAAGCTTGTTTTATTAGACTAAGCATTCGCGGATCTTTTAAAGATTTTAAATTTGCAAAAAACGAAAAATGATAGAGTTTTATATAAGTTAGATGCTAAACATGGAGTAGTTGGAACTCTTTAGATCTCATAGAGGTTAATTGTGGCTTTTTGCTCCCATCAGCTTAATAAACGTTATATAATTGTTGAATAAATAAAGTTACTTTGGTTTTTGCGATTCTTAGTTTAAATCACTTCGTAGAGATTCCTTCTGGTGAAATTAAGGTACACATCGAGGTTTTGTCAGTGTTGTGGGGAAATAGGCTACCGATTCCTGACGGCTCGCTACCGTTGTCTAGGTAGTTAAAAGACCACAGGACTTGAAATTTGGCTAATAATAATTATAATAATAATAAATAAACCAAAGCCGAAATAAGACTTCTGGATCATGGTCGGCTCGCATATCGATGTGACAGTCGTTTAAAAGGTGGAGGTATGAATAATAATAAGAACTGTGGGCTGATAAAAGTTTATTGTCTTTGGTCGGTTCGCTGCCGTGTGGCAGTCTTCTAAATAAGGCACATAGTAATAATCCGAGACTGATAAAAGTTTGCTGCATCTGGTCGGTTCGCTGCCGATGTTGCAGCCTTCAAAAAGGTCGAGGAGATCACCGAGGTCGAAATAAGACTACTGGCTCTTGTCGGTTAGGACGCCCGATGTGTCAGTTGTTTATAGGACTGAGGTTTAATAATGTTTCTATAAAAATAATAAAAATAAAGCCAAATTTCGACTCCAGGGTTATCTAAATAAAGCCTCCGTCTCTGGACTCGTAGTTGAGTTGTTTCGGATGAAATAAAAAGGATAACCCCTAAATCATGCGAATTTAGAACCTTAATGTGGACCTTATTCTCACCATATCGTCTCTTTAGGAAAGGATTTTAAACTATTAATGGTCTAAACCGGGTTTACTTTATTTTAGGCCATAATTTATTTGTCACCAATAATAATAATAAAACCTTTAGAGTAATTTAGGAATAAGGGAGCGAAAAGTAACTGCGTTTACACAATTAGCATTTATGAGTAGTGTTAGCATCTAATCTTATATTTAACTGTGATTTCGTTTTAAGCTTAGTTTGGGGATTGTGAAAAATCGAGGATGACAAACTCCCGTTCTTAAAGCCTCTTAAAAAGTTACTGTAGCATTGCTTAAATATAGCTTATTATCTGCTTATTTCTTGATTTTCTTGCTTATTTATGCCATCTTATGCTTATCTACCTGTTCTTGTTACTTACATGTCTTGTGTTTGAGTTTTTACTAGAAACTGCCACATTTGCTTACAAACTGCTTATATCTTATCTGCTTATTCTAGTGCTTTTTATTGTGTCATTTGTGCTTGTTATTGCTTGCTATTTATTAGTTGTTAAATGTTTTTCAAAAACCTTTGCTTAAAACCCTTTAAATCAGTTTAAAATTTGGACCATAGGACTTAAAGGGGTGTTTGGCACAAGGGCCAAAATGGGTCATTCTGGGTCAAAATCCTTTTGGGTTATGGTGTGAGTTTTAACCACCCTTTTTGTGTGATTTCAAACTGTTTTTAGTCTAAGTGCTATAAGTACTGTTTTAAGTTTTATAAATGGTCTTTGAAAACTGTGTGACAAAATCAGTTGGCACATGCTTATTTGATTAAGTTGTTGAACCTGCTTTTTGAGTCAAGTTTCTGAGTCCTTTTTAGTGTCAAAACATAATAGGTTAAGTGTCTTAAGTTTTCCGTTTTGTGTCTTTTAAAAAATCTGTAACCTTTTGTAGAATTTTCATAGTTAAAATTGGCAATTTTCGTTTTTCAGTTATCAGCATTTTAAACTTCTTTTTAGGACCTTAAAATTTTGAATATAAGCTCATTAGGAGCTTGTGTCCATCTGTTTTAACTTCCTTTAAAATTTTAAGCTCATTTGCCAGCTTATTTATAAGCTGGCTTTTAGCCCCTTTTTCTTTGTAAAATTCCCCTGGTGCTAGCACCCATTTTTATAGGGCTTTTTCTTGGCTTCCTTAAGATAGTCTAGTTTACCTTTTTGCATTTCTAGGAAACCTATAAGCTGTTCTATAAGCCCTAGCAAGCCTTAAGCTTAGGACCCCCCCTCTTGGGCTTAAAAATAAGCCCAAAAGGTGCCCCTTTGGCCTGTTTGTCTGTCAATTTTGAGCTTATAGCTTATTTGCCTTTTATGGCTTATCTGTCTTTGGGAGTTAGCTTATTTTGGTTTCTCTTTTCTTATTAGGTTAGTTTAAGCTTGTTCTAGCTTATTTGGAATTGTTTTAAGCTTATTTGATTCTTAGTGTAAAATTTTAAGTGTTTTAACCCTCTCTAGCTGTTCTCTTTCTTTAGCTTATTGTCATTTCTTATTTTTGCTCTATTTTGCTCTATTTTGCTCTTTAGGAATAGCTTATTGCTTATTGTAGCTTATTTCCATTTTCCATAAGCTTATTTGAGCTTAAACTGCTTAACAGCTAAGCATTTTTTTTGACTTAGAGTAAATTTAAGCACTGCCTCTTATTTTGTTTTTACGTGCTTATTTGTTTAAAGTTACAAATTTTTTGTCTTTTTTTTTTAAAGTGCCTTATTTTCATTCTTGGTTAAAAAGTGTAAAAAATGAATAATAAAAAATGTTGGGATTAGGGGAGGCCCCAAGTGAGCAAGACTCGAACTTGGGACCTCAACCCCATCAACCAACACTTTATAACATACTCACTACCGCTGTGCTACAATAGCTTATCCGGTAGTGAGTTGCACCATTTAATTTATAAGGGCATTTTAGCCCATTAAGCCCATAAGCTGTTTTCAGCTTATTACGGCTTATTTATAAGCCTAATTTCTAGCTTTTATTTTTCATAGAACCAGGACACCTTAATCCACTTTTCTGTATTTTTTCACATTTTTCCAACTTTGTTTGCTATTTTTTATCATTTATTTTCTTTAAATCTGTTGTTTTTTAAAATTATTAAAATTAAATTACAAATCAAATAAAATATATTTTTTTTTAGAAAATTTTCTTGTGGTGCATATTACACTTAGTAAAATTTAGAAAACCTTTCTGTAAGGGTCATTTTGCAAAATTTTGTTTTTAAAGAGCGGGATTCGTTCCCGTGCTCGTTTTTAGTATTTTCTAGCTCAATTTAGCTCCGTTTTCGTTCTAGTTTTCTTTAAACTTCCTTTTTAGTCAATTTAAGTCCATTAAAAGTAAAAAAAATCATTTTAGGATTAAATTTTGATAATTTAGGGTTTTTAGTTGTCGTTTTTAGGCTTCCTGGTTTTTCATTTTATAGTAGAATTTGTGTAATTTTTCGTTTTAGTGTAGATTGCTTTAATTTTTCTGTAGATTTAGGTCATCCAAATCCAAATCTTTTTCATTCAAAACATTCAAATATCAAACCGACTCTCGCCTTTTTCCAATTTCACTTCTCATTGGGACTACGACCCGGGATTTCCTTCACTACAGGTATTCTATGATTATTTTTAGATTATCTTTTTAAATATATATATTTTTATTTTATATTGATTATATATATATATATTATAATATTTATTTATATATATATATATTAAAGGTGTAATTAAGGTAATCATGTTGTCTTTTTAATAAAATTTTGACTTGATCAAGCAGTTGCGCTCTTGCTTGCCATTAAGTTGTTAAATTTATTTTATGCACGTTTTTTATTCAAGAAGCTTAATATACGAGTTCTAGGCTTGAAAAGCCAAGAGTTGGCAAGTTTCCATGTTTAGACTTTAAATATGCAAAACGTATTGATTAGACTAAGCATTCGCGGCTCTTTTTATTAAAGATTTTTTAATTTGCGGAGAACGAAAAAATGATAGTGTTTTATATAAGTTAGATGCTAACTTAGAGGTTAGTTGGATCTCTTTTAGAGCGCATTGAGGTTAATTGTGAACTTTTTGCTCCATCAGCTTAATAAATGTTATATAATTGTTGAATAAATAAAGTTTATTTGGTTTTTGCGATTCTTAGTTTAAATCATTCGTTTGAGAATTTCTTCTGGTGAAAATAAGGTACACATCGAGGTTTTGTCATTGTTGTGGGGAATAGGCTACCGATTCCTGATGGCTCGCTACCATTGTCTAGGTAGTTAAAAGACCACAAGACTTAAAATTTGGCTATAATAATAATAATGTAATAAACCAAAGCCGAAATAAGACTTCTGGATCATGGTCGGCTGGCATACCGATGTGACAGTCGTTTAAAGGGTGGAGGTAATAATAAGAATAAAAATTGTGGGCTGATAAAGGTTTACTGTCTCTGGTCGAGTTTGCTGCCGTTTGTGGCAGTCTTCAAAAGAATGCCTAGTATTATAAAAATCCGTGGACTGAATAAAAGTTTGCTAGCATCCTGGTCGGGTTCGTATGCCGATGGTTTGCAGCCTTCTAAAAGGTCGAGAAATCACCAGAGGTAGAAATAATGACCCTCCTGGGACCATGGTCGGCTCGCATAACGATGTGGCAGTTGTTTAAAGGACGAGGTGGGAGAAAATGTAAGTAACCAAAAAGATATGTTATTTCATGACTTCAAATGACATACCTTTTTGTTACCATTTCACAGCTATGTAAACTGTAAAACTTGAGAAATGACGCAAAAAGTTCAACAAAAATAACTAACCATGAGTGAACTTTGGATTCGACTGAGATTTGAATTATAAGGTCTGATTACGTTGAGTGACATTTGCTTTCCATCCTACTGCTGAGCTTGCTTAGTACCAAATAGATTATCGTCCGAGCATGATATCAAGAACCTGAGATTATCTTCTACATAAACTGATATACAAACGACATATTCAGATTATGAGATTCCTAAAAACATACATAACTCAAGACAAAAGTAAAAAGGGTTTCAACTTTAAGATCAATGTCTAACATGTATTCTGATAATTAGATATAAGTTTCATCAGAAATCCAAACTCGGCTCAAGTTGGTGTAGAACATTCAATCATTGACTCAAGAAGATGTGACGTTATGAGCTGTAGCCCTTGATTCAAGGATATACTCATAGACCTACCACTATAGTGTAGGTCCTGAACCGGTAATAAAAGCAGTTGCCAATAGGTACACTTGCGCGGATGAATACATAAACCAATAATAATAGCACATGATGGTCTAAACATTTATAGCATATACATTTATGTGTGCATGATATGTGCTTAAACACATATATTTTATTCCTTAATATAAAGCTAAAAAGACCAATAATGACTAATAATACATGAAAATGCATTGTATATGTTTGTTTTGTCTATTGTGTCTTACAAGTAACGGATAAATCACAAAAGGACAAGAATAAAGCAAAACGAACAAAACTAAGAACGGGAATGGAAAGAGCGTGAGATTACAAAGCCGAAGGCGTATACATCCTTAATGGGCCAACCCGTACCCGTTTTAATGGGTTGGGTCAACCCATTAACCTTGTATCTATAAACCTAAGCTTAAATATAAAACAAGTCCATTTATTAAAAACCAACCATAAATCCTTTATCCATTACCAAGCCCATTTTTAGAAGCCCAAATCTGAGTCCAAGTCATGAGTTATAACAAAACGGGTCAAAAAGAGTTACTGTTTACCGGTCTTCCCTCCCTTCCATTTTTCACACATACGCATGTTAAACCAATCCAACTACACACACGCTCTCTCCTTCTAGAAGCCAAGGCCTGACAATTCTGACAGCACAATTAAAGCCACACTCGCAATCCTACACTCTCCCATTGGCTACAGATTTGTGGCAGCAATCCAATGGCTTAAAGGGATGGATTTGGAATCAAGGGCTCAGATGAAGGATTAAGGACGTTCCTCCAAGCTCTAGAATAATCTTCTCGTTGCTATAAATAGATAGTTCATTCACACAGTAGAATCAAGCTAGAGTAGTGTAGTTTAGGAGTAGTATAGGTTTAATTTCAGCTTATTAATAGCTTATTTTGCATATTGTATTTTAAACAGCTTTGTAATCGTTTTATCATTAATAAAATTTCCTTTTCAGCTTAAATTGTTTCTTTAATTTTTGTTTACCTTTATACTTGTTACTCAAACCGTGTGTGGAAATTACTTAATAAGTTCTAAATAAGCTCAAATAACCTCTTTAGCTGTTGCTTATGCAGTTAAGCTTTTCTAAAGCTCAACTGCATAAGTTGGTTTACTCAAATTCACCAAAGTAACTTGAATAAGCCATTTGGAAGATAAGCGAGTTCTGGAAGGGCCTATGGGGCTTATTCAGAGCTATTATTAAGTTAGCTTGTTGATTTAAGCTCTTAAGAGCATTTTAGATCCCTGTTTAGCTGGGATAAAGGTACACATTTCTTTTTCTCTATTTTAGCTTATCATCTTATTTAGCTTATTAGCTTGTTTATTTCTGCTTATTTTGTGCTTTTTAATGCTTTAATGTGCTTATTCTGCCTTAATGTTAGTTTAGCATGTTTAGTTTTTGGTTTTAAATAGCTTAGTTTAGATTTTAAGTAATGTTAGTTTAGCATGTTTAGTTTTTGGTTTTAAATAGCTTAGTTTAGGTTTTAAGTAATCTGTCTAATTTTTAAGTCAAATTAGCTTATTAAGTTAACTTTGTTATTAATTGCTTATTTCTCCTAGTTTTTGCTTATTTGTGCTTAACATGTTTAGTTCTTAATCTGTTTTATCAATTCATAGCTTAATTAAGTCTGTTTAGCTTAAAAAGTGTATTTTCAAATTCTAAAGGGGTGTTTGGCACTAGCAGTTTTAACTTAGTTAAGACTGCTTGTGTTCTTATTGGTCATTAGGTCAGTTTTAATTAGCTTTAATCAAGTCTTAAAGTTAGTTTTAATAAGCTTAAAGTTGATTTTTTTTAAGTTTTGAAGCTTGTGTTATTAAAGGTTCTAGGCTGTAGGTTCATAAGTTGTTCAATCAGCTTATGGGTCAATTTTCTTTAAAATGTATTTGAGGTATAGTTTTTATGATCAAAACTTGATTTCT
>BQNB010209702.1:0-10320 GCA_026074375.1 Tanacetum coccineum
GGCTAAGCTAGAACTCCATTTGTGTTTGTAATGAATATTTGATGTGTGTTTGAATGGGTGTGCATGTTTCGGCTTTATATAGGGCTTGAAACCCTTGGTGCCCAAGTTTTCTTGATGGCTAAGGGTCAAGGGCTATAGAGTGGTGATTAAGGGATGCTAGGTGATGATTATTGAGGACTATAAGGGTAGCTAAGCAAGGTGGGGGTGTTGGAGGGGGTTCGGCTACATAAGAGTGACAAGGAGGTGATCATGCAACTTGGTGGCCAAGGGAGGTGATGGAGGTGGTTGCTAGGCTGCTTGGTGATGTAGTGGTGATGTCATAGAGGTGCTTGAGGTGTTAGGGTGCTAGATTGAGTTGAAAATGGGTCAAAATGAAGTAAAGGTGGGTGTCGGGTTGGTTCTTGGTTTGGTTTAGGGTTTTTGGTTTTAAATTCAAGTTAGGGTTAGGGTTTAAGATAGTTTAGGGTTTGGGATTAAGGTTTAGGGTTTAGGATTAAGGTTTAGGGCTTAGTTTTTAGGTTTATAGTTTAGTTTTAGGTTTAAAGTAAAATTAAGGTTTTAGGGTTTCGTTTAGGATTTAGGGTTTTAGATTGACTTAGGGTTTAGGTTTAGGGTTTAGAGTCATGTATTAAGTGTTTGTACCTTGTGTTAGAGTGGTGGTAAGAAACTAAATTGATTTAGGAGGTAAAATGACCTAGTTTGACTTTCTTGCATTATTGACTTGTACTTTGAGCTTTAATGTGTTGTACATTGACTTAGAGGGAAAATATAATTCAAATGTTGTGCATTGTACACTTGTACATATGCTTGAAAGGCATGCACATTCATTTTATATGTATACATTACATATAATTAGGGTTTAGATGTAAACGTTAATGTTTAATGCTTGTTTTGATATAACGTTTTGAAAAGTACGTTAAATGAATAATGTACTTGGTAAAAATGATATTAAGATATAGACTTGACATATTAGGATGTTTACATGATATAAACATAGATATAGATGGCATTGGTGGAGGTTACGTGAGCTCGTTTACTTTAGAGATGCAAGTTACGTTGCATAATAAGATAAAGCAAAAAATTTCCCTGTATAAAGGTGGTATATAAAGTGCATCTAATTTAATAGATAAATATTACAGTGCATCTAATTTAATAGATGGATAATTACATTAATGAAAAATACGGGTTGTTATAGTCTTCCTCCCTTAAAAGAAATCTTGTCCCGAGATTTAGTTGGATGCCGGAGTGATGTTTGAAAACAAATGTGGATACTTGACATGAATTTGATCTTCGCGTTCCCACGTAAATTCTGGTCCTCTTTTAGAGTTCCATCTTACTTTGACTATAGGAATACGACTTTGTTTCAGTTGCTTGACTTCTCGATCCATGATTTCTACTGGTTCTTCCACAAAGTTAAGTTTGTCATCGAGTCGAAGCTCTTTCATTAGGATGACAAGGGATTTGTCAGATAAGCATTTCTTTAGATTAGAAACGTAGAAAGTACTGTGGACATTACTGAGCTCTTCAGGAAGCTCAAGTTTATATGCCACTGGGCCAATTTGTTCAAGGATTTTAAAAGGTCCAATGTACCGAGGGTTAAGCTTTCCTCGTTTTTCGAATCGGATGACACCTTTACGAGGTGACACTTTTAACGTAACATGATCTCCAATTTGAAATTCTAAAGGCTTTCGTATTACATTGGCATAACATCTCTGCCGATCTCTTGCAGCTTGCAAGTGTTGTCGAATTTCCACTACCTTTTAGTGGTTTCATGGATTATTTCTAGTCCCGTAAGTTAAACATCTCCAACTTCGGCCCATCAAATAGGTGATCTGCACTTTCGACCATAAAGTGCGTCAAATGGTGTTGCCTTAATACTGGCATGGTAACTGTTATTGTAAGAAAATTCTACTAATGGTAAGTGTTTTTCCCATCCTTTTCCAAAATCTATAACACAGGCTCGAAGCATGTCTTCAAGTGTTTGGATGGTCCTTTCACTTTGCCCATTAGTTTCGGGATGATATGCGGTACTCATGTCTAATTGACTACCCAAAGCACTTTGTAATGATTTCCAGAATATGGACGTAAAATGACTGTCACGATCCGAGATGATAGATATTGACACTCCATGCCGAGAGACTATTTCCTTTATGTACAATCTTGTAAGGGTTTCCATACTATCTGGCTCTCGGGTAGGGATGAAATGTGCGGATTTGGTAAGGCGATCGACAATGACCTAGATTGTGTCATGTCCATTTGATGTTTTGGGTAGTTTTATGATGAAATCCATCGGTATTATTTCCCACTTCCACATAGGAATCTCCGGTTGTACCAGTAAGCCAGATGGCTTCTGACATTCTGCCTTAACTATAGAACATGTCAAACATTTGCCAATATATTCAGCGATGATTGCCTTCATGTTAGGCCACCAATAGAGTTTCTTTAGATCCTGATTCATTCTTGTCAGAACCTTGGGGTGATGTAATGAATTGGTTATGGGGTCATTGCATGATTAAGTCTCTCTGATTACCAAAAAGTGGTACCAGCTTCGAGGTTTTTATACATCGAGTATCCATCAGGACGTATTTCAAATGCTTTGTCCATTCCTCATAAGTTTTCAGCCTTGATGTTTTCTTCCTTGAGTGCTTCAGTTTGAACTTTGAGAATTTGTGATGGTAATTTTGGATGAATGGTCATAACTAATGATCTATCTCGGAGTGGTTTAATTCGTTCCTTCTGGCTTAAGGCATCTGCTTCGACATTTTGCCCTTTCCAGGATGTAGCGATTTTACACAATCGAATCTGCAACAATTTAGCCAACAGTGTTGTTCTCAGTGTTAAACTCTTTCTAATCAAGGATTTGCTGAAGGACTTTTATGATCAGTGAAACACAGTACATTTAGTGCCATGCATATAGTGTCTCATAAATTTTAAGAGCGAATACTTTCGTTCTTATAAGTCAAGCCAGACCCTAAAAGTCAAAGATTGACATCGTCATTCTAAGTTCGAAAATTCTCGGATGTTACACAAGCTTCTGAAGAAGTGGGTGAGGATTCAGATCATCCAACTGATCCTACTCAAGTACCCATTCTTGATCAACTATCTATATCCTCTAAACCCAAGAAGAAACAACCATCTAAGAAGACTCAGAGACAGGAGGCAGAGGTTCCTCAAGATGAGACAGAGCATGAGGAAAGTGTACCCACACCATCCAATGATCCACAACCTAGTGGTGAGGATAGCATGCAACTAACTGATTTGATGGTTTTATGTACCAAATTGCAAACACATGTTCTTGATTTAGAAAAAAGCAAAGGATGCTCAAGCAAAGAAGATTGCTGCTTTGAAGAAGAGGATCCAGAAGTTAGAAAGGAAGAAAATGTCATGACCTACAGGTTTAAAGAGACTCAATAAAGTTAGTATGTCTAGGAGAGTTGAGTCCTCTGAAGATCAAGAGAGTTTGGGTGCTCTTGAAGATGCATCCAAACAGGGGAGGAGTATTGCAGATATTGATGTTGATGTTGAGGTAACTTTAGTTGATGAAAGTCAAGAAAGACAGGATGATGAATTAATGTTTGATACTAGAGTTTTAGATACTGATGAGATGCCTGTGGAAGCAAAAGTTGATGAGAAAGATGAACAGAGTACTAAGCTTGATGATAGTACTGCTGGTGAAACAGTTACTACTGCTAGTGTTGAAGATAGTGTTGCTCCTATAACTATTGAGGAAATCACTTTGGCTTAGACACTTATTCAAATCAAAGCAGCTAAGCCTAAAGTTGTTACTACTGCTGCTACAACAACAACAACTACAAGACCCAAGGCTAAAGGGGTAGTAGTACAGGAGCCAAGTGAGTTCAGAGTTCCACAAGAGGCACAACCTTTAATTTCTAAAGACGAAGGAAAAGGTATTATGGTTGAACCTGAAGTTCCTTTAAAAAGAAAAGATCAAATTGCTCTTGATGAACAAATTGCAAGAGATATTCAAGCTAAGTTGGATGCTGAGATTATAGAAGAACAAAAGCTAGCAAGGAAACAAGAAGAAGATGCCAACATATCATTGATTGAGTCATGGGAAAATACACATGCTATGATGGAGGATGATAGATTGCTAGCTGAAAGACTCCAATCAAAAGAAATAGAGGAGTTGATAGATGAGGAAAAAATAAAACTGTTTATGCAACTAATAGAAAAAAGAAGAAAACATTTTGTTGCACTCAGAGCACAAGAAAATAGAAACAGACCTCCTACCAAGGCACAAAAGAGAACTCAAATGCCTACCTCTCTTAAGCACATGGGTGGATACACATACAAACAGCTGAAAGGAAAGAGTTTTGATGAAATTCAAAAGTTGTTTGACAAGGAAATGAAGAGGGTAAATACCTTTGTGGCTATGGGTTCTGAGGTACAGGATAGCAAAGAAAAGAAGGTAGAAGGTAGTGAACAGACAGCTAAATGCAGCAAAAAGAAGATGCTTGGAAGGAAAAGAGCAAGAAAAGAGCAACAGCAAGAATCCTCAAAGAAACAAAGAATGGAGGAAGACAAAGAGTCAGATAAAGTTGATGAAGTTAGTGAAGAAAAGAGTGTTGTGGGGAGATTTGAAAGTTATGTTTGAACCAAACATAAGAAATGATGTATGGAGAATGTTATAAGGATACAGGGTAACTGTTTGGAAGTTGATTGATTCATTAGGAGTTCACTTTGTAAGGTTTGATAATCTCCACATTTTTATGTTGGTTGAAAAGAGATATCCCCTCACACCAATAACCATCACTAATATGCTAAACAAGAAACTTCAAACTGATCATCAAAATGAGATGTGCTATCAGCTACTAAAGCTTATAGTAAAGCAGCAAAAAGGTAAATGAAAGGTTTAAATGCATCTTCCTGAGTATGATGAAGACTTTTAAAGAAGAAACTTAAAGATTCAAATGATGAACATCAAGTTTAGGAGAGGATTGTTAGGACTTAAAAGACTTCATGGATTCTTAGAAGTTACTACTGCTCAGGTACATAATGGAAATTATGCTAAGTGGTTAGTACTGGTAGTATAATGTTACCACTGCTAGTTACTACTGTTAGTATAATTTAGTACTGATAGCATAAAGTTACTATTGTTAGTTGAAGTTAAGACTGCTTAGTGTTTAAGGCTAAAATATAAGCTAAGTAGTTAGTGCTGCTAGTAGTAAATGTTAAGACTGCTAGTACAACTTACTACTGTGAGTATATATTAGTACTGCTAGTACTAATATTACTACTGCTTATGTTTATTAGTGCTGCTGGTGAAAGGATTACAACTGTTTGAAGACTTTCTACTGTCAAGAGGATAAAGACTAATTAAAGAGATAAAGATTGTTTGGAAAACAAGAATACTTGTGAAGATAAGTATTGAGATATTTAAGTACAAGATATACATAATGTATTTATTTAAAAAATTACGTTTATGTTTAGAAAAGATTAAGATATCTTAGGAATGTATTGTAAGCCGACTAGGACTCCTTAAGTCTATAAAAGGAGGCTCTAGGGCATTAGTTGAGATATCAGTTTTTGCACATAAATCTTCATAGTTGTCAAAGTCGATTAAGAAAAGCTTCAAGGTTGTAAACCCTAGTACTAAGTAAAGAAGCGTACTTAGTATTATTGATCTATATAAATATTGAGCGTTTGATTTATATCTTTGTTTGTTCAAGATTATTGTTTTTTTCTATAATACTTATAGGTAATTAAGGTGTAGATTCCGCATCATTTAATATACATCAAAGTTTTACAACAAGTTATTTTGGATTTATCCAAGGTAACTTAACCTTATATAACCTAAGGAATCGATCTAGGTTTGGGATCAACAAGTGGTATCAGAGCAACAAGAAAACATTGATCTAGGTTTGTTTTAATGGCAGCAAACATTACCAAGTCTACATTAGAGAACTCACGCCTAGAACACACACACACACTTTTTTAGAGTTTACATCTTGACACACTTTACTGGATTTTTAAAACCTATAACCTGCATCTCTTTATATACTAGAGATAATAGGTTTTACAAAGAGATAAACATAAATATTTTAAACATTTAACTTGATCTTTTGTTATCTTCTTTCTTCATAAGGAGATCTTTTGATATCTTTGACTAAATCTTCAATAATTCTCCACCAGCTTGTATAATTCTTGAATAACAATTTTAGTACTTTTGTTTCATTCTTGTTTTGTCTTATCAACTCAAATATAATTCCCAACAATCTTCTCTTAGTTGATAATGACAAAACCAAATAAGCACAAACTTCCTCTGAAGTTAATATACGAATAAAAACTTCCCCTTAAGCTACCTAGGATCTACAAGTTGCAAATCATCAAATCTTTTTCCCCTTTTTGTCAATATGAATAGGAGACTAAAGTATGCAACTTTGATCTTCACAACTACGAACCAATATTACACTTCCAATCCAAGTATTCCAATGACCCAAATTGCCCTCAATGACGCACCTTAAGAAAAATAAACTTGAGCAGTAGAAACTTACACTAGCAATAGTAACAAAGACTAGCAGTAGTAAAAACCTTCACCTCAATGTAGCATATAAATGGTTAAACATTTTAACATTATGCTTCCCCTGAAACCCATATGTTAACCATTTCTTGAATCTTCAATTCTGTAATCTCTATGTAATGATTACTGATGAAGAAAACTAAGTATAACGAACTTGATGCTGAAGTAGAACAACCCAAACTTGTGTCTTATATCTTGCACTATCCACGTGACTTCGAACGTATACCCAAACCGATGTATAGGGAGACCGCAATCTCTTGACAATTTATCCTCAACTTCTATGAGACACATAACCAAAGTGATAGCAAATGTGAGCATTGAGCACCTTAAAAAAAATCACACACCTTTGCTAGATTTGTCAATTCTTCATCACATCGTTTCTAAACACGAACAAGTTACCTCCTGCTAAAAGGTATGATAAAACACAAACCCAAATAATTCCACTTCACCTTTAAATAAGTGATAAACAACCTTCTTCGTAACCAATTAAATCAATAAAATACGAGCCTTTAAATCAGTTAAGTACCAAAAACTAAAAATCTTATGTGTGTGTTATCCGATATCTGTCAAAGCTAGCAGTACTAACTTCTTTTATCGGACAAGGCTAGAAGTTGTAATTGCTTCTAGCAGTACTAACTTCCTTGAACACAAACAGTATTAACATAGGAAGCAATATTAACTTTATTGAACCCGAGCAGTATTAACTTTTTAATCCTAAGCAGTAGTAACTAACTGCTTTTACCACAAGCAGTAGTAACTGCTTTTTAACGCTAGCAGTATTAACCAACAATAATAATTGTAGTAACTGCTTTTATACCTTAGCCGTATTAACTCATGACTTACTATTGTTCTTCCATACTAGGCAGCACAAACTATATTAGCAGCATTAACCATCCTTGACAGCATTAAGTATTTATATATCTGGCAGAGCACTATAGTTATATACTGGCAGCAACTAAGTAAATACTAGCAGCATTATTATGTACTTGAGCCCTTAGCAGACATTATAGAGTCAAGCGCACTATTTTAAACAAAACAGCAGAGAAGAAAACTATATCCAAGCATCATTAATCTTCTTTAACAGCATTAACTTTGTATAAAAATCCAACAGTAGTAACTGCTAACCCTAGCAGTAGTAACCATCCTATTACCAGTTGTATACCAGATGATCTAGATCATTGCCTTGAAAGTTTCCATGTCTCTGGAATTAAGCACAATTAATGATCAAGATATAAACACTTAACTTTCTTCTCTTCCAAATCATGACCACCATAGATACCATTAGTGCAAATCCTTACTTATATACAACAAGGCTTTTCAAGAAATCCCTAAAGAGTTTGATATGAATCTACCAAGCGTTTCTACACCACATCAGGATCTGACAATAAAAAAATGTACTAACCCTAATTGTCTAGGGTTTGATCAGTTAGAGCATCCAAACGGAATAAAAAAGAAAAACCAATTAAATAGTAACAAAGCTTACCAATCCATATTGCATACCCAAACAGGTAGAGAGGACGATTATAAGCATCATTATAGCACTAAATCTTCAAAACCCCATAAAAATTTCACCACACGATTTCTTGAAAATTAAGGTTTTTAGGGTTTCTTTAAAACCTTGTAGATCCTAGATCGAGAGCCATGAGGCTTGATACAATTGTCGGAAACCACAGAATGTATTGTTGTAAGCTCAGTTTAGATTAATCTAGGATTGAACAAATAACAAAGAATAATTAGGAATGCACTGCAGAGAAACATAAGATCCTTCTTATTATTGGCATAACAAGGTTTCATCATATTTCATGCAATGACTACCACAAGCCCCTATTCTACGTGATCAATCGTAGAAAGTTATATTTTTCTAGAACGTGTTTGGCTAAACCTCATTAATATGGAATCATAGATCCTTGAGGCTAAATCACACAAACCCTACGGCGTCTTACTTTGAGGACCTGATGCCTAGACACACAGCACACTTTTTAATAGTCGACTACATTTTTTTTGGTATATTCAAAACAATTATGCATTGACCTCCTTTTATTAGCATTAGGAGTCAAGGATTACATGATAACTACTAAAAGATATTAATGAGAGAATCAATTAATTATTCATCTTTATCTTTTCATCTTTATCTCTTTTTGACCAAATCTTTATTTCTTCCCCCAGCTTGTAGAATACTTCAATGAAAACTTTGGTCCTTTTGTTTCCATCTTGTTTCATTCATGTTTTGTCTTATCAACTCAAATATAATTCCCAACAATCTTCCCCTAGTTGATAATGATAAAACAATTTAGCACGAAATTCCCTGAAGTTAATATATGAATGAAACTTCCCCTTAAGCCATGCAATACTAAGGATCTACAAGTTGCAAATCATCAAATCTTCTTCCCCTTTTTGTCATCATCAAATAGGAGACTAAAGTATGCAAACTTCGATTTCACAACCAGAAACCTTATCACATTCTAATCCAAGTATTCAATGACCTAAAATTGCCTCTATTACGCACCTTAAGGATAAATGACTTGGCAGTAGAAGTAAACTTACTCTTTATGGTAGTAGTAATATTAACTAGTAATAAGTAAAACCTTCACCTCGATGTAGATATATTTGGTACAATATTTTTTAACATTATGCTTCCCCCTGAAACCTATATGTTAATCATTTCTTGAATCTTCAATTATGTAAGCTCTATGTAATGATCACTGATGAAGAAAACTAAGTATAACGAACTTGATGCTGAAGTAGAATAACCCAAACTTATATCTTATGTCTTGTTTATCCACGTGACTTCGAACGTATACCCAAACCAATGTATAGGGAGACCGCAATCTCTTGACAATTTATCCTCATCTTCTATGAGACACATAACCAAAGTGATAGCAAATGTGAGCATTGAGCACCATAAGAAAAATCACACACCTTTGCTAGATTTGTTAATTCTTCGTCACATCATTTCTTTTTTCTGAAGACCCATTTTGTTCCAATGGCTCTCTTTCCACTAGGCAAATCCACAAGTATCCAAACCTGTTAAAGTTTGAATTGCAGAAGTTCTTCCTGCATTGCTTCCACCCAAGATGAATCAGATAGAGCTTTAGCAATGCTTGTTGGTTCAATTTATGATAGGAAACAAGCATATAAACAAGTATTCAGGGTATCATGTGTTTTCTGTTCATACACATCACTGAGAAACCCTTGTTCAGAAGTAGGTTTTGTCATTCTTCTTGTCTGAACAGTTGACTGCACTTCACCAATCACATTGTCAATTGGGTGATCTTTATGAATTCTTGTATTGGGAGTTGTTGGAACTATATAGGAATTTGTGATGTTCCCCAAATCAACTTCTGGTTCTTCTTCAGTGCTTTCTTGTTCATTTGGACTAGCAATATTAACTGATGGACCAACAACATTAAGTTTAAGACTACCAGTATTAACATCAGGACTGGCAGTATTAACATGTTGTCCAACAACATTAACATCTTTAGTACTGCTATCTTCTATAAACCTTTCTTGTTCGGTATTCTCATTATTTGGATTATCTTCAACCTGCTTTTGAGCATCATCAGCAGTTTTTGGTTCACCATTTTTAACATCCTTGGTAGGTGAATCAAAATATATAGTATCTTTCCAAATTGGCATCATAATACAATCTTGGCTGATTTCTTTTGATGTACCTGCAGAGTCATTAGAAATTGTACTTGCAGTAACTGGTACATAGTTCATAGACTGGGTTAGAGAATCAATATCAAACAGCCATTTTGGACCATTCCCTTCTATCATAG